>JAFMPE010116095.1:0-11901 GCA_024759925.1 Ficus religiosa | reverse complement strand
ATTAGCCACTGGTAGGTTCCAAATATAAACTTGTTATTTTAGCTTAAATGTTAACAACTTATTTGAAGTGAGAATTAGCAAAATATAGCCAAGACTCCACGGAAATCTCAAAAAAAAAATACATATATTTGAAGTGAGAATTAGCAAAATACAGACAAGACTCCAGGGAAATCTCGAAAAAAATACATACATGTACCTAGATAAATTGTTTTATATTATATTAGAATACATGCTACAAATTCTATTTTTGATTTATCATCTGATTTTTAACCGTTCAGACATAAGGGGAGGATGGAGAGAAATATACCTTGGAAATAGCAAAGAGTTGAGTGTGCATGCCATTTTGGTCACGATTAAAATTAGGTCCCAGGCGTTCCATAAGCGAAACAAAACACCAAAATGCTTCCGACTCATCCCCCGTTACATACAATATTGGGGAGAGAAGGTCACTCATACCCTAAGTCACAAAACAAAAGGACATTACACAAAAAGACACAGAACACGGCATCCTAACAAAAGGGTGGATAAATTTTCCGTCACTAGACCGCAAATCATGAACAAGCAAAGTGGGCTTGAAAAAATCATATGCAATAGCAATTCTCCCTAATACATGGATGATAAGCACATGCAATATAGAATTGCAGTAGTATCATTGCAACAAAATAATACAAGGTGGGAATTTCTGAATATAGTTGTCGGAAAATACATCCTGGTAGAGTGTCTCAACAGAAAATAGAGATCAACTTTATTGAAGCGGTTAAAACATTTGGCATGTTATTTATCCCCAAAAATATATATATATATATATATATGTATGTATGTATGTATATAACAAAATGCTGTTCACAGGATTGAGGAAGTTGCATATTCTATTTATGTGCCTGCGTCTACAAGTTACGGATCTTGTAGAGGGGAAAAAGGAGAGCCTGAATCAAATGTGTAAACTCTTTTCAACACCAATACGATCATAGTAATATAGCACACTTGATACGGCAAGATTTATTCATGGGCAGAAAGAAAGCTCAAAACTTGCTGACAAATGTAATGGACCTTAATTACATGCTGATACAAAAATATACTAAACTAGTTTCTGGGCCGACCTCTAGCTGTAACTTTTTTATTTTCTATAAAGTTACTGCTTCTTTTCTTTATTTATTTACTTATTTTCAAGAATGATTAATAATTGAATTCCAGAGCAACACATTTTACCATTGGGGGGCATGGTCTTTAATTTTAGCTTCATTTCGCAAATTTCATTAAATAGTTCAATTTATGGATGCAAATAAAGAACTTCTTTTTAAGCCATAAAACCATAATCTGCATAAAGCTAGAATATACATAACAAAATATCTAAATCTCTCTACAAACTTCATATGATTCCAAGTAATTACTCTAGAATTTGGGTATTTAATTGTTCTCGTGTACAAACCAACCACTGAACACCAAACTATCGACGGGCATAAATAATTAAATTAAAACTAATTTATCAACACCTAGCTGGGACAGCAATTTACTGGACAGGGAATGCAATTACCTGACAGTAACCAAGATCAAAGTTGTAAAATGAGTATGTCAACAGAATATCATGTAAAAGACACACGTTTGGATTATCATCCCCGTCATAGAAGGAAAGTGACCTGTCAGTCCTTACCTTGAAAAGAGATCAAACATAATTTTCAGTTAAAAATACAAAGTTCCAATTTTATAAACTTATCCAAGAAGTTGAAAGCTCAAAGACAAAACTTTTTCTTTTAATTCATAATTTCATACCACATCTTTGTCGATAAGACCCTTCCTCTCTCTGAATTTTGTAAATTTCTTTGCCTGTTGTGGTGAGATACTCTGCAAAGAGGGGGAAAAAAATCTTGATTATCTTATGGAAAATTATCGGCAGGAAGCAATACATGCATGTTGCAGACAGTCAGTTTACATCAATGACTGTCTTTCAAGAATGTCTTTTTACGTCAATAGACTACATCATAGTTTGTCTTCAAGTATTGAGACCAGATGCCCAACTTTGCTAAGAAGAAAATTATACCTAGTCTAGAAATGAAACAAAAAATACTTCGATGCTATGACCAAAAAGGAAAGCTTCAAAAAGCATCAGTATCGTGAAATGTATACTCGCACACACAGAAGATGGAACAAAGTTAACGTAAGGAAGGGTAACAAAACAATCCAGAGTAATGCAAACCTCCCACTGGTTCTTTATTGTCTCATACTCTGACTTCTTCACAGACCTAAGATATTCCCTCTCTGCATATGTTGAATCATATGCATAGTAACCCAACAAGAATGCCCAAACCTGTTAATCGTCATTCAATTTGGAGCCTGATATAAATATTTAATCAAGTACTAAGCTCAAATACACAAACATAAATGAGCACAGACCTCTTTCCGTAATAAGTGCTCAACTCCCCCATAAAATACTCTCTTTCTTAAAGCTTCTGAATCCGTGACCCTCCCTTCAGAGTCAAAGAAGGTGACCCACTGCAAAAGTGAATAGAAGTTAAACTACAGGAAAAGTATACACTCATGCTCTATCACACCTCTCTCATCGGAAAAAAACAAACAAGATAAAGAAAACAAAAGGTTTCTTGTAAGGTTAGGATTAGTTAGCTTAAAAAAAAAAGAAGGTAACAGACATGTTTCCGGCAACAGGCCCACACCCATAGGGATTATGAAAGAGTTCACTCAAGGTCAATTTTTGATGCTGGCTCATATTTTGACATATTCTTTTAGTTCAGTAATTGACGCAATATCACTAATCTTCCAACCTAAGATGAAGATAGCAAGAATGCAGATCTCATGCCAAAAAAAATGGAGGGAAAAATGAAAAAAACCACTCAATAAGTCTGGTAGAAGTAGTGTTTCAACCAGATTCTCAACCTACATCTCACTAAGGATTCAAAAAAAAAAAAGATAAGATTTAATAAGATCTTTATAATATCTACGAATAGAAGATTCATAACTGTGAATTCCTGGAAAAGGATTTTTTGATAGTGAAATTAACTTAAACAAGTGGTCAGGAATAGCAGCCTGGGAGGAGTTATCTTCTCTTATTTATTTATTGCAGCAGATTTAACCTTAAGCCCTTAAACAATGGCTCCTTCTTAACAAGGGAGGAGTGAATAACTGGGTGTGATAGGAAAAATTCCATAGCTACCTTTAAACATACTCTTTCTCCCCGATCTATGAATAGAAAAGGTTTTTCAAATTTGAAAAAAAGGGGTGTAGCGCTTGCTTACTCGAAAGTCATTGCAAAAAGAGAGAAAATATGAAAAAACTTCAATGAAAGAAAGGAAACATTTCATAGCATATGAGCTGGGGAAGATATATCTAACAAATATGTGAAAAAAGTAAACAACTTCACGTCCAAAAAAATAAAGGCACTTACCTCTTCAGGGCCCAAAGGTGGCTGCCGTGGTTTTCCCCATACTAGAGCTAATTTATCAAACTGATTAAGGAAAAAAAAAAAAAAAAGAACAACAACAACAACAATGATTATAATGTGTATAAGAACTTGAAAAGGTGGGAATTATGAAGACATATTGGGCACGTAGTCCTGCCATAAATGTTTTGATTATAAGCAGGTACACCTTAATAACATATTTTAGTCATCATGCAGAGACACAGACCTGACATGTACAAGAACAGCAAATAAATACACTAGTATTCGAATGTTCACTATTATTTTTATATCTAATGTAGAATATACTATCACGAACATTTATTTATTTATTTTTTTAATAACTATAATCAGCATTATACATGGACAACTACTTCTACTTCATAAACAATGAAGCAATGAAAAATGTTATAACGTCTCCTTAAATTGTTCCCTTCATGGCTGATAGCCCTTATAAAAGGTCAACTAACATGGCATAAACTATCTCATTGACAACCTTTTTCAAATTAAACGCAATTTTTCTGTAAATTGTAAAACTTTTAATAATTTAAAGGGGAGAGAGAGAAGAGAGAGAAGAAAAGAAAAGGAGTTTAAAGGGGAGAGTGAGAAGAGAGAGAAGAAAAGAAAAAGTGCAGCAAAACAAGAGTAAATATTGACACTAGCAGAGGATTACACGTTAACATGCTCTTTCTGTCACAAAAGGATTGAAAATTTCATCACTGCATTTGCAGCAATATATATCTATGGGTGTGTGTGTGTGTGGATCTGCCCTTTTATGTTGGTAACTAAATCCAGTAAATGCAGCGACTAATTTAAAATGGAAACCAATAAACTATGTCCACAAAAAGAAACAACTTTTCTAGTGGAACTTGTATAATTTTGACTTGGTAGACTCAAAGTGTTGCAATATAGCCTTCTGAAACCAAGTAAAATGAACTGCATTGTGGTGCTTAGATAAACCAATAAACCAAGTAAAAATAATTGAACGAGTATCCATTTTGGTGCTTAGATAGCAAACGATATTATCCTGCAACTGCTAACCCCATGTTTGCTACTCCAACACAAATAAAGGAGGATCATGTTAAACAATTATGAAGTGTTTAGTATTTAACAGGACTATTCTGAGAAGATAATCACATTAGGCAGTAAGTGAACCACAGCATCACCAACTCACAATTAAAGGCATAGAGAAACAATTAAATGTAGGATATCACTAATATGTTTCTTCTAACACATCTCCACTCTGACGTAATGAATATTCGACGAGGGGACATAAGAGCACCCAAAAAGCAAAAAACCAATAGTAAGCACAACGCTCCTGTATACCTCCTTAAATCTGATTAGCTCAAAAGTCCCCACATCTGTGTCAGCTTCTTCACCAAGATTGTGTTTCATATATGAATTTTTCTGTTTAACAATTTACAAGGATAATCTATATCAGATGATCCTCAAAAACAAGTTTAAACTTTAAAATGGGTTTAATTTTTCACAATCTATAACACAAGCAGTGCCGTATGAGGGGAGGAAAAAAGGCTTCAGTTTAAGCTACATCTGCACTTCAACTAAACCACTTATCCATGTAGGTGAAAGAGTGAAATACAACAGTAGTAAAAATTTCCACAGCCACTTATTCCCATTTCCCCTTCTAGGTGAAAAAATAAAAAAATTTAGTACATCAAAAGGACCTGATAAACTGAATGCATATCAAAATTCTGCAGCATCAAACACCCAATCAAAATGCAAATTTGATGATAAATGTTAAACAAATCAAGGCTGAGATAGACTGATCATGGATGTCCAGAAAGAAGCTCATTCAAGCATGGTAGCTAAAGATATCCAACAAACTATTATTGCCAACAGGAGCACCCAACAAATTAGATTTCTTAGACCATTATGACTTATAAACAGAAAAGGTAAGACCAAAAATTCCAAATGCAAACACTTTTTGTTATCTAAAGGCGAAGACTCAGAAGTGGCTGAACACTCAGCCCAATGGGTGAAAAAGCCCGTGTGCCGACATCTAGAGAGATCCTCAAGGAACTAAAATAGACCAATTAAAACACAGGTTCTTAAAATCAATAGCGCTATAATGGCAACGAAGAATATAACATATAGTGCACCAAAATATCAGTAGAAGACATCTAAAACTTCTAACTGTGAGAACAAGAGGAAAGCGGGGAGTTAAGGATGAGCAAAGGAGACACATGTAAATATCCTCTCAAATATGTATATTGTTTTACATAAACAAGACTAATTGGTGGGGGTGATAAGGATAGAACAGAGAGGAGAGAGGAAATAGAGAAAGAAGAAAAGCAAGAGAGATAAGGTTGGGGAATTTGCAATATCATTAATCAATAATCAATTTGCAATGAAAATCTTTAGACATTAATAGGGATTAAAGACGAAAATAACAAGAATGTGAAAATATTAAATAACGGAAACTACCCAATACACTGGACGGTAACTAACTGAAATAGATTTGGGTAACTTATTTAAAACTCTAATAGAAAAATTAGGAATTAAACTAAAACTACTTTCAATTGTTATCACATTGATCTTCCTCATAAGCTATTATAGTTCTTCATCATTCCCCCTTAGGTTGGAGAACTCAACTTTGACAAGTTAAAACTCGAAAGAACCATGAAGCAACAACGTGAAACGCAAGAAAATCTTCTAACTTAACAATTCTTGAAAG
This sequence comes from Ficus religiosa, assembly GCA_024759925.1. NCBI lineage: Eukaryota > Viridiplantae > Streptophyta > Magnoliopsida > Rosales > Moraceae > Ficus > Ficus religiosa. The sequence continues at coordinate 5,797 of JAFMPE010116095.1, read as the reverse complement.
AGCTATAGGAGCTTGATTGTTGATTGCAGAAGCACATTGTCTATCACATAAAACACTCGAGACTTTTTTTTTTTTTTTTATAATAAGAAAAAACTTTATTAATCACCAAAAATGGATGCAGGAGGAAGAGGACAAGCAGTCCTCAAAACAAATAGAACAAAGTAAAAACAAAGAAAAGGCATGAAAGCAACTCCACCTCATTAAAGCAAAGTCAGATTAAAAGAAAGTTCAAACAACCATGCATTAAATTCAAAGGAATTAAGAGAAAGTTGAGACATTTCATCAAGCAATTTTATAGGCTAATCCCAAACACAAGAATCAGAGGATTAGAATCAACTGATGCAGAAATAGGACCAACAGAAAGTTCCAGAAACATAGAAGTAGGAGATAATGGTTGTTAAAAGACAACAGATTGAAAAGCAAATGGTTCGACACAATAAATGCATCCCTTATGGTATAACCCTCCTAGTTCTATATCTTATCCTCTCAGAATGAAACTAGGTTGATCATGGTAAGGATAGGGAAATGACTAGGATAAGGTTGTACAAGATTATAACATTAGTAATCATGATGCGAGTGACGATAGGGACTATGTTTAGAGATTTCTTGGTAATTTAGGATAAGCAAAGAATCATATTGAGAATGATGAAAGGATTTTAAAATAAAAGAAAAACAAAATGGAAGGATTTACTGGATCATGGTAAGGTTGTCTAAAATGACTAGCATTAGGTTGTACAAGTCGCTTATAACATTAGGGATCATGATGCTAGTGATGATATTAGTTATTGACTTTTTTAGAATCCATAGCAATGTTAGATTAGGATAAGCAAAGAATCATAATGAGAACGATGAAGGGATTTTAAAATAAAAGGCAAACAAAATGGATCCAATTCTAATCACATAGACTAGAATAAATTTTCAAAAAGAAATCAGAGTGTATATTGGAGATGAAGACAACAAAGGAAAGGATTCTTCGAATTGTGCAAAGCTCTAAGCAAGACACAAGAAACGACGTAGAACCTGAATGGACAGAGGACCCAAATACATTGCAAGAGTGATAGCCATACGAGCTTGCTACTGTGTGAGGCGTGTAGGCTGTCTCCAATGATGTGGCAATGCATGAGTTTTGCTAGTGAGACATATCCCAAGCAACAAAGTGTTGAGTAGCCATCATCGTCCGATCCATTGCCAGGAAGGATAATTGAAAATGACTACGGCAACAGACAAAGTTAACACAGTTACGCATGAAACAGACTCCGACGGAGTTTAGCAATGGGAACCGATGAGTTGTGTAGATCGATGACCTCTAGTGTAGGCAGTGATGACCTATTGTCTCCAGTCTCCTAGTCAAGGGTCATTGTGAATAACAAAAGTGATGAATTTTGGTGGCGTACAAGGGGTGATTCATGTGTCTGTTCAACTTCTCGATAAAAAGGGCAATGATTCCAGAAGGTGGCAGTTGGAGGCGGCGCATGGTAGGTGGATGGCATGGGGTAAGTGTGGCAGCATGGAGGAGTGCAAGACCAAGTCTTTTCCGAGTGCTCTTTAAGGGAAAAAAAGAGCAAATTTGGATAAGAGAAACTATTAAACTTTGATACAGATCGATGTAGAATAGTAAGGGGAGAGAGAGAGAGAGAGAGAGGAATTAAAGAAAGAGAGTTTAGAATTTAGAGAAAAAATTCAAGAAAAGAAAACCACCACCTTTTTCCTTGGAAGACCGTAAAAGAATGCACGCTAAAGATACCGACACCTTTCTTTTCAAGAAAATAGAGGGCTATCTTCCCCAAAAAGGTGACTAACCAAGCCCTATTGATGAATGAAAGATGGGGTTTATGAGCCCTAGAACTCGCCTACACTTGTGAGTGGATCATTCAACACCTGCAGTACAAACCAACTTTCACCTTCCTCCTCAACTTTACTTGACCACCATCCAAAATATGAGGCTTTGCACAGCTCTCTCGTGCATAGCCGTTTTTTTTTTTTTTTTTTTTTTGAGAATGATGGCATTCATGTTGTGCTTTAGAAGGGAAGAGACTTGTGATGAGGCTGTCAACTTATTTAAACTCTTTGAAATTTGACAAATTTTTTTTTACCAAATATTAGTTCGAAAGAGATCGAGTTAGAAAGACCAACTCAGTTGTTCCTCTTTCTTGTTCCTATGAATAAATGTCTTCCCTTATTTACATGAGAATTTAGAAATGTTATCGGTTGGATACCAAGAATATCAAGGAATATAGTTTCCTATTCTAGTGTAAATTGATCTATATTTATTCCTTAAATGTGAATGTTGAACACAGGAAACAGAAGGTACCTCTAAAGGATCTGAAGGTACGGGAGTTTCTTTAGAAACCTTCTCTGCAGAATTGGATTGCTTCTGACGATAGTCAATGGAAGATTGACTATAGTTTCTTCTCTCAATAGCACCAAATCCATTATTGTGAGCATCACCAAAGATTTGCGAAGTTGTTTCCCGAGCAAACTTGGTTACGAGAGAGAATTTTTCCAATACATGGATAGAGAGATCTCGAGCAGGATCTTGAACCTTTTGCCTCGGTCTTCCATTATACCGGGAAATACTTAAACTTCCATCACGGACATTCCCACCAGAACTGTCCTGACTTTGACCTAAAGGGGACTCACCAACACTAGATTCCCCACTTGCAACAGAAACAACCCTAGGCAGCTCCAAAGAAGACAAAGTTCTCTGTAGAGCCAATAAATCACACAAAATCAAAATTCCACTTCGTTAATTTGATATAGTGGGAAAACACACATACTCACACACGGAAAAAAACAAAAACAAAAACAAAAACAAAAACCAAAAAAAAAAAAAAACAACAACAACAACACAAAACAAGAGGTTTAGAAAAAGAAAAAAAGAAAAGGCCAAGCTGGCACATATGTCAAAGTGTTCAGCTAATGTCGATTGATCCCTTAATAAATAAACATGTATCGCAATGAACAAAGTCTTGTTTTCCTGCTCTTTTTTTCCCCTTTTTGTTCTTTATTTTATACAGCGGGGACCTAAATTAATTCATAGAAAGGCTAATGAACATTCGATCATTTCATAGCAAATTATCAGACACATCATGAAAATTGCAAAGGCAAAACGACTATTGAACCTAACAAGTACTAGCACCATTGCATGCTACCCATGCACTTACACTTTGTCTGGTTACCCATGCACTTACACTTTGTCTAGTTCTACCCGTTTCAACTTTTAAGGCCTTCTATTATTTTAACCCATCTCTTTCGGACCTAGGAAGGATAATTTGTAAGATTAATAACTGATAACCAGTAAACTGTAGCATCATTTATTTATTCATCTTCTGCCATGGAAAGACTGCTATGATCCTTTGACGCATTTGCAAAAAGTAACCAACGAAATTTTGCTAATGCTTGTTCATAAAGAAGAACAATATCTTTTATGCAGTAGCGTGGATAAAGCATACCTGGAGTGGATTTTGAAAATCATTAACAAGAAATACGTTTGAATCTTCTGCTGACCTGTTAACATCAAACAAAGAGATGATGAAAATAAGTTACTTTACAAAACCAAAAAAAGGACAGGACACGATACGATGAAGCTGTGACAGTTATAGGACTCTTTTTTTCTCCCAGATGTTGGTTAAGTAACAGGACTATTTAATTGATTTTATTTTATAACTGTGACTTAGGGCACAACGCCTCCAGGGTTTTAATTTATTTCATTGAATGAAACAAAACCTTCTTATTTTCTTGACTAGTAAAAGAAAATAACAAGATTGACAAACCAACCTCACGAGAAAAACATGTTGCTTAATTGTAGCAAGGAACTCCTTGACTCCTCCATTATAGAAATAAAGAGGAGGAAATGCAAGTCCTGCAAAATATTTACCCTCATATTACGTATAGAAAAGAAATTGAAACATAAAAAGAAAGTGGCTGCAGTGAAGTAAAACTGCAAGACATGATAAGGAAAGCAAAATAGATATGCATACCCTAAAAATGTTTACTTCCTGCCAATTCTAATACAATATACTCCAACATTTTCTTAAAATATTAGTTATCTGACGAGATATTTAAAAATGAGATGCATAATTGTACTGCTTCAAATAAAGTCTTTTTTTTTTTTTTTTTCTCTCGCCTTATCTAGTTACCTTTTGTGGGGCAAATTTCCCTACAACGCTCAATAATAGAATTGACTTTATTTCCTTCTATCTAATTAAACTTTTCATCCAATTTAAGAGGATCATCCTTCCATGATCGGTTACATCCACAACACCAGCCAGAGACCTACTAATTGGTAATTGCTCAATACGATACTCTATAACCTAAGTTTGAATTAATACAACCGTCAAGCTTTGATGAACTCATGAAAATCAGGCCCTTCACTAGCTATTTACACCCATTTCCACTAAAAACAAACTGAAGGATCATTTAACTTCTCATTTGCCCAAATCATGCAAAAAATATCGATACTAAATATTAGATTACATTATCCACATCAAATTTCAAAGAATTGATTTATTGCCTGCTGAGGATTAAAAATTTATCCAAATGTCTAACCAAAATATAGCCATTGCAAGGCCATAATTATTTTGATGATACCTGAGGACAATACCACGATAATGTACTGCCAGCCAAGCGGCGGAGTGTGCCGGCGAACCGACCGCACCTCCGTAAAAGGCACCGCCCTTATTGTATAAAGATTCCTATCTACAACAAAGGAAAGAAAAAATAAACCATAAATCAACAAATTCAGCAATAAATTTAAAATTAACATAAATAAACCGCAACATTCTTCGGAGAAAACCTTTCTCGGAAAGCCTAGCGTTCGAACTCTGCCCCTTGTAAGGAATCCACGTCTGCATTGACGATACAAGAACCATAAGCTTCTCAAAAAACAAAACAAAACAAAACAAAAATGGAACTTAAAACACCGAATCAGTATCGATCAATTACCATAAACAGTGAAGAGCCTTGCTTAATCAACTTCAACCTGCCGCTAATCCTCTCGGAGGCGAACTGCGTCGGATGAATCGTGACGTTGTCCTTCGAGTAAACCACCTCGGCGCCGTCGGAATCGTTCGACGAACAGCTCTGTCTGCCGCTGTCGCTGCGCATGATGCTCGCTGACGCCTACAAACCAAAATCAAAACCGAACAAACACCAAAACCTACTCAAACTCGATTCAACTCAGCCAATCGATCATCCAAAAACGCAAAAAATCGAAATCGGAATCGGAATCGGCGTCGCCGCCGACGACGATGACGAGGACTCACCTGCTGCTGCGACGCCGCGTAATCGGCGTCGTCGGAGAGATCGTGGAGGTCCGTCTCGTGCATTTCCGATCGATTCACAGAGAAACAAGGAGAAAGAGAGAGAGAGAGAGGAGGAGAGAGAAACAGAGAGGGAAAATGGAGTCCAGAGAGAGATAGAGAGAATTATTTTAATCTTTTTTTATTTATTTCTTCTCTTTTTTTTTCATCGATTTTTCCTTAGAGGCGAAGGCAGTGGGTCGCGACGAAGATACTCGGAGAAATGGCGAATCACCGAGAGAGTACTGAGAATTGAGGAGAAAATATTAATGAGATCAGGACCGTTCGTATCGTTTGGTTTAGTGGCTGATTGTAATGAACGTTCGAGATTTAAAGTGTTGTTGGGATCAATGCAGGTGATCTTTTTCGTGAAGGAAGAAACGGTTGCAACGTTTTCTTAAATACCTTTTTTATCCGCTTCGCAGTTTGCACTCATCCGTGTTTCTCACACCTAATTTGGAATTACGATAGTGCCCCACTGATTTTTTTTTTTTTTT
>JAFMPE010116081.1:3548-15449 GCA_024759925.1 Ficus religiosa | reverse complement strand
GTTTTTATTTAGTTAAATTTTTTTGATACATAATGCGCATTTGTAAATGTAAAATTTTCGAAGCATTTCGTTTCTTTTTATAATTTACCATTCTCTTAAAAATTTAGCGTAATTATGCAACCAATTGATGAGAAAACAAACTCTAAAAATAAATATAAAATGTTCTTCAATTTAGCTATTTTTTCCTAAAATCAATAATCACAATTTTTCTTTAAATTATACTTTTCTATCAACTTTTATAAGATGTAATCAATAAGCATTTGAATGAAATACGTTTAAAAAATGTAAGACTTTAACCAAAAAAAAAGAAGAAGAAGAAGCAAACGTAGAGCATTTGAAAAAAAAAAAAAAAAGATTTCGGTCAGTAAAAATCAAATATAAATTAATTAATAATATAAATGTGAAGAAAAAAGATATCTACATAAACCGCATTTTGGGAAAAAAAAAATTAAGACATATAAAGGATATTTGTGAAGATATATTTAACAACAATTATTTAAACAGTTTTTTGAGCTAGGCAATTAAGAATATTTATGAAGGCCTACAAAAAAAAATTTACAGGATCATTAAAATATTAAATAGAACTATATTTAAAAGATATTAGATAAGTAAAAATAAAAAAAAAATATTAAAAATATTTTTGAGAAGAAGAAAAGGAAGCAAATAGTTAAGGGTTCATTTGGATGGAATGTTCAAACCTTTTTTTTTTTAGGTTCATTTTTGTCTTTTTATAAAAAGTCCACAAAAATTATAACTATATTTTGAAAATTAACCAATTTTAACCTATAAATTTCATTTTAAACTCATGTTTTAAACACATGCTAAGTAAACATAAGAAAACACAAAGTGAAAAGTTTACAGAAAAAAAAAAAAAAAAAAAAAAGGAAAAAGAACAAAAGGACAAAAGAGTTAAACCAAAATTTAGAAAATAGATAATAATAGACATAGAGAGATCATATACTAGATTACCTGCCCTCAATGACACTTCGTAGTAAACTGAGGTGGTGAGATGACGGTGAATAAGTCACATCAGGAAGTGCTCCCATGTACACGATATATTCCTGTATCATGCAGGAAAAACAAAACCCTCATCAAATCAAAAAAAGCAAAAACTAGTGTCAAATTGTGGTTTTTTATTTTTATTTTTTATGGATTTTGTTAATGCAGTTTGTTGGTTCTGTGAACAATAGTCAGCAAGTGACAGAGACACGTATATATATATTTATATATGAATACATAGCAAAAGAAGATATAAACTTGCCTGTCTATCTTCATCACTGGCTTTGCAGGAAGAGCCCATAGTGAGGATCAAAATGGAAAACAAAAACATAAGAGCTCCATAGTTACCCATGTTTCAGAAACAAATGGTGAAAACAGAAGAGAAAAGTAGTATACTCTGAGATGATATATACACACATATACATATATATACATACATATTTATATACAGAGGGGGAGAGATTAAGCTCAATTAATAAATATTATATATCTTCATATGGTATCAGTATATAATTACGCTCGTGGCAATGACATAATTGGTATGAAAGATTAATATCCGTGAGAGTACTGCTTAGTAAAATTCCAACTGTTTTCCATTTTTTTTTTTTTTTTTTTTGGGTCTGATGTGGAAAAAAATACCCGTGGGAGTATTCAGTAAAATTCCAAACTGTTTTCCTTTATAATTTTTTAATTTTTTGGGTTTGATAAGGAATACATTTTGAGAGTTGAATGATTCTTCCACAAGTCAACCTCTAAAAATAGAATGAAAGTTGGATTCTTCTCATGTTTCCATGAGAGCAAAACCAAAAGAGTAACTGAAGCACTGATTTTGTTTCTAAGTTTTGGATTTGGCTTCTCCTTTACCTGGTAAAAATATAAACTGCAGACAGCAAACAACCAGCCAACAGGTCTCACTAACAATAAGAAATATGTTCTGTCACGTCAAAAATACAGTCTTTTTTTTTATTATTTTTTTCCTCATTTATTATTATTCTGTTTTCAACCATATATTCGTGAGGGATTTGCACTCGGACTAAAATTTTAGCCACATAAAGAAAACTGAAAGCAAAGAACCAGGCCGGCAAAACAGAAGTCTTGCCACGTCAGATGAAAGAAGCCGTTAATAAAAGGAAAAAGGAAGAAGACATGTGTAACGCTGAGATCAGAGGGGTAGGATGAACGGTCGAGATTAAATAATTATAACTGAATTACTAGTCATGTAGGATTATAAATAGCAGCTAAAACACGAAATTTGTACACTTTTTGTGGACCTGAGAGTTATGGAGGGATTAGAATTGATTTCCTCTCATTCTTAATTCATATTAAGCTTTTTTAGTCCGTTGTTTTTCGATTGATTGGATTTCAACACGAACACTTACAATCATGAATATTATGTTAGATTTTTTCTGTTTCGGGAGATTTTTTCCGTTTCTAGATTTTCTGAATGGATTTTTCAAAAATCTCGATAACCACCGAAACTTACCCATTATGTGGTCCATATTCATTCCATCAGTTTTGGAACGTTTGTAACCGTTCCAAGATTCTCGCCCACTAAATCTGCACGTCTGAGATTAATTCTTTGATGGAAAGAATCTATAAAAGGGGACGTAGCAGTTCGGTTTTGGTATCCAAAGCCTGCTTTCTCATTTCAGAATCGAAAACCATCAGTCGAAAGAGAGTGAGGGTTTAGAAGAACCATAAACCTAAAAGAAACACTTATCCATAATCTTGAGTGTTGAAAATCAGCAATGGCGGGAGATATGTATTTCGGTCCAATTTTTATTCCGCATTGATCTAATTGTTATTTAGGATTATTAAGAGCATGTTTAGATCGTTAAGAAAATTCTAAACATATTAAGCAATTATAAAGATGTAATATTTCTTAATCAATTCATTTCAGTATCTAAATCCAACGTGCCTAAAACTATAGAAGGCAGGATAAAATATTTAAGGGTCCGAAATCATGTTGGCTCAATTAAAGGCGTGTGTTAAATTTTGGACTTAAATAACCAGTCCATTTTAGCGTTGCAAATTAAATTTTAATTGCATTTTTTGAATTTGATTTATTTCTTTTTAATCTGGTGATAAGCATCTAATTAATTAGTTTTAACAAAATCATACAATTCCTTAACTACATTAAGCAACTAATTAACTAGTTTTAATAGAATTATAGACTTCCTTAACCACATTTATTTTAATATAATAGGTTTCTCTTTATCTCATGAATGTATTTTGTTGCCTTTGTTTAGGTCAAATTGTTAATTTCCTTTGGATCAGATTTAACATTTATTTTCACATTAAAAAAAGATTTAACATTTATTTTCTTTAACTCATCTCTGTTTCAGCACCACAAAAAAAATAAAAAAATAAATAAAAATAAAAAGCTAAACAACAATACAAATATAATTGTCTGAGCCCGGGTTCGAACCGGGGACCTCTAGTGTGTGAGACTAGCGTGATAACCAACTACACCACCCAGACGATGTCGGCAATTCCTCCCTCAAATAACATTAATTAACTGTTAGGTGAAGCTAAGGCTCTTAGCTCCTTTAAAATGAATGAAAATAATAAATAAGCCCGTCTTTAGGGGATATTGCAAATGAAAACCTGATTTTAGGAAATGTTGCTTATCAAACAAAGTTGTATGTCTCAAGTTATAAAATGCTCCCACTATTCTGTAAAAGAAAAGGAAAAAAGTACCCCCATTGTATTCTATCAAAGAATAATTTGCTCCCATTTGTTCATTAGGACAATGTTGAATCAAGAGCTACAAATACGGGCAAGGAAAGTACAGACCAAGTCGGTCCAGATTAAGGAAAGGAAGGCCTAACCGGGTCTTATAGCCCATCACGTCGATCCTTAAAGGTTATGTGAACCGAGTCGGTTTGGTACATGGTGTTCCCATATTTAGAGCTTTAGTTGAATCATTATTTTGGGTGAAATTGCTTAATCTTTCCTCTCTTCATTTTACTTTTTCGATTTTTTTTTTTTTTCGACTTCAATTCATGAATTAAGTGAATAAATTTTCATATTCCCATAAATATTTTGCAAAAAGTCTACCCTCTAAAATTGTATTGCAAAGATCAAAAGAAGCTCCAAGCGGCCAATTTATATGACAATCTACAACATCCAATACAAAAGGATGGCAAATGAAAATTGCAAATACTATTAATGGAACAAAATTACAATTGGGAAAACGCCACTCTTATTGTTAATAATGGGGCGTCCCCATTTGGCTTAACAAGTTCAGCTTACATTTAGACTGTGCAAGACAATTGGACTTCTAACATTATGAGTTCCATCTGACCACACTAGTGATGTAGACACAATGGAGTTTTGTGATAAACCACTTCCTTTCACAATCACCTCAAAGGACTTCTCCTCCCTCACTGACTTGAATGAAAGAACCGAAGGTGTTACTTTTATATCAAGCTCCTTTGATTCGGGGAAGATTATTGCCGTGTAAGTGGAGCTTTCATTACCAACATTTGTAACCCTTCTAGGAAAACTAACCGTGAACGGCTTGCCTGGACGTACTCTAGTAGTAATTGCAGGGTAATTGAGATGCCTTGGTGATCCGGCATCTGAGCTTTTGGGGCAACTGCTGTTATCTCCGGATATGATCTTGACTTTCTTGTCATTGTAGCCAATGCTGCAGAGAAATGCTATGTAGTCTACTTCAGAAGACTCGTACACAAGCCCAGGATTTATAGCTTTTATGGGGTTGACATGCCCGGAACCATGATCGAATTCTTTGTTGGAATCTTTAGTGTTGCTCATGACCAAAGCTATAGCCACGAGAGAGAGAGAGAGAAGATTTGGTTATATAGTGTACAAACCACAAGATTAAGCATTTGATATTATAGCTACTGTGCGAGTTTTTTTCATTCTTACCAGTAGTCATAAGAGACGATTTAATGGCTGACGGAGACCACTCAGGATAAAACGTTTTAACATAGGCGGCTGCTCCCGCAACATGGGGACAAGACATGGAAGTTCCGGACATGATAGTGTAATTGACACGCCTTTTGTCCTCGGGGCTAAAGGATGGCGGACAGATAGGTGAATATGAAGCTAATATATCTACCCCCGGGGCACTTATATCTGGCTGCAACACATTTAAATGAAATGCTATATAAAAACGAAGATGAGAGAAAATGGAATAAGCATTCAATAAGTTATAAAGAGATATAAACCTTCAGAATATCTGGTGAAATAACGTTTGGCCCACGCGAAGAGAAGGACACAACAATGGGAGCTGCAGAATCTATTATGGCTTCACTTTTCAATACGGTTGCTCGAGGATTACTGCAAAAAAAAGGAAAGGGCTTGCATCATTTTAGGAGGGGGGAAAAAAACACAACAACAACATCAACAATTTACTGATTAAATATTAAGTTCAAAATTATTCTCCTAGCAATTGCCCTTTCATAAAGCTTATTGAATTTAACGAGGATGGATCTTTAGAGGAATACATACCCTGTGGAAGATAGGTACGACATGACCGCTGTATAATCTGTCGAGTTTAAAGCGACTGCAGGCAACGGGTAAATAAAAGAAGCATCACTATATGCGCCATCAGCCGAAATAGTACCAAGTGCACCAGCTCTAAAGGCCTCCTTGATTCCAATAACTCCATCGCACATCACAATCCTTCCCTTGACTAAACGTCTGTCTAGGCAACCCATCTCGCATATGCTTTAAAAAAAAAAAAAAAAAAAAAAAAAATTTCTGTTATTTGTACTGATTTTGTCATTTGAAATTTATCTGAGTCAAAACAAACAGTTTGCAGAATCTACCTAGCTTCCGATTCTGAGCACCGAGCTGAAGCATTTCTTCCATGCACCAGAGGAAATGTTGTTTCATTCAGTTTGAATGAATTTACAGAACTACCCTGTTTTTGCAAAATCATATATGCATCATAAGAAAACCTTACACCAATCGTGTAGTATAAGTGTTAAAAGACTTTAAAAAATACACCAAAAAATTAGCCAACGTAGCAGGTGAGTAAAGAGACATACAATGAAGGTCGTCCTGTTGCCAAGAGAAACCTTGGTAACAATTCGTCGGTCTATGCTACTTGCGGCTACTGTCATCAGCCATGGTGCTAAACTCGCCACAGTTCCAAGAGCGGGGCCACTGTTTCCTGCAGAGTTCACGGTTAGTATCCCTTTCACCATTGCATGAAAAGAGCCAATTGCTATTGTATCAAGATCGAAGCCTTCAGCCCCAGTGTGTCCAATTGATATGGTAATGATGTCAACACCATCAGCGATTGCATCATCAAAAGCAGCCAAGATAGAGTGTGAAAAACACCCATCGGGTTCACAGACTTTATATGCAGCAATTCTTGCGGAAGGAACCCCCCCTCTTGCAGTGCCTTCTGCTAATCCATAAAAGCTAACATCCTTTGCATGGTTTCCAGCAGCCGTTGAGGCTGTATGTGACCCATGGCCCACATCATCTCTTACAGACTCAGAATTTGACGGAAATGCTAGATAACTCCGAGCTCCAATGATCTTGCTGCAAAGTTAGGATTTACAGTATCTCAATTTTTACAAGAAAAAACTACAGAAACAAATAATTCAAAATGGAATAACATGCAAGTATTTGTATGAGGAACGTTCCAATGAACAAGGTTTACATAACCAACTAAAGCCATTAAGCTGCAATGAATGGAAAACGAAAAAATACTTGTTGCAAGTGAAATTCGTTCCACCATCGCAGGCACCCTTCCACTTCTTGGGAGGAGGACCAAAGCCTTTATCACTGAAGCTCTCCGACTCAGGCCAAATTCCAGTGTCAATAACACCAACTATGGTATCACTTTCAACACTCGGTCGTCTATCTATTGTCTCGTGCAAACCCATGAAGTCCCAAGATCTTGTTGTTTGAGTTTGATAAATTTCACTCGGGAAAACAGACACTATTTCCTCCATACCTGCCAATCACAGTCCCAGAACACCTGTTATAAGTTTTTTTTTTTTTTTTTTTTTTTTTTTCCTACATATTTTAATTTCAAGACATACTACACTACTCCTAAATTGTTCAACTAGATATCTCAGAAAACTTACTGGCAAGCTCCTGTCGTTCTTGATCAGTGAGTTTCGCTGCAAATCCGTTGAAACTCCTTTCATAACTTCGGATTAAGTAATCCTCGATAGAACTACAACACAGATCAAGTGAGTTAGAGAGTACAACTTGGAACAAAGTGATTGATAGAAATAAGAGAACCTTTTTAGCATACGACTTAATAATATAAACCGACTACCTGCCCCGGATAACACTTTGCAGTAAACTAAAGTGATGAGTCGACAGCGTGTACTCGCCATCAGGAAGTGCACCCATGTACACAATATAAGCCTGTATCATCAGAAAATCCACAGTAAGGGTCTCTTCTTAAAGAGCATCAAATTTCTAATGGTAGATTTCAAAGGATTATTCATGCTATTTGATAGCAACATTATTTTTACTAGTCATTGATTAGCACAAAAACGATAAATGTATGGCAATACAGAACTACTTGCCTTTCTTTCTTCATCTGTGGCTTCGCACGAAAAGCTCGAGGTAAGGATGAAAATGGTGAAGAAAAAGTGAAACAGAAGAGCTCCAAACTTGCCCATGTTGTTGAATTTTTAAGGGTTTAGGAGTGATGTAGAATGCTTTACAACAAATTCTAATTTTTATAGAGAGAGATCTTCTCCATGAGGCGTCCAAATTAATTTCTCCATGAGGTATCCAAATTAATTCATTTCCATGGATAATGCATATATGGTAATATAATCAAGTCCGTGGGATTATTTGCAGATTTCTTTCTCTTTTTTTCTGTCAAGAAATAAATTCCAAATCCAAGTGCAAATGCATATATGGTAATATAATCAAGTTCGCAGGATTGAAAATTTATAATTGCTTTTCTGTCAAGAAATAATGTCGAAATCCAAAAATTAATGCTTTCCCATAAGTCCACTCATTATTGGTGAATGATGAAATTCATATCTTATTTCCATTTATGTGAAAAATCATATAAAGCAGTAAATTTACTTGTTTCAGATTTCTGTATTTGGCTTCTCTAGGATAGTAAAACAAGCAGTTGTGCTAACAACAGGCAAAATATTTTACAATTCCGGGACTTGAATCCCGGACTCAATATATTGAAAATAACTCGCACACATCCGTTGAGTATCAATGGAGCAAGCCTCCATTGACAAGTTGCAGATAACAGGCAACAAACCAACAAAAAAAGACATTAACAAGGAATGACACACTAAATCCACGGCATTTCAATGCCTTCTTATATAACGGTCGAGACCAAGAATATCTGAGTGATAAATATTGTATCTTTTTTCTGTAACTGTAAGCAGTGTATCTTTGGATTAGGATGCAACTATTTCAGTCTTCCCCTCAGTTTGAAAAACAAAGTATTCATAGCCGGAAATTGGCTTATTGAAATATCGTTGCCATAGCCATTTTTGTGAAATAGAACTTTCAGACCATTTAAGAGGCTGCAGATTACTCTTTGCACTTACAATTTTCACTGAAAAACTGTTCGTTTTCACAAAGAGGCTTGTTATAACTAGCGAAAGCGGGAAAATCTTTGAGGCAACCAGTCAATTACCTACTCAAATAATCTCTCATAGAAATGTAATTATTGTCATTACTTCTCCATTTGCTTTTTCCTCTGTTTTTTTTCGGCTGAGAATTATTTTTGTTATTGTTAAAAGTAATCTCCATCGAATTCAACAATACTAAATGTCATAAAGAAACTCATTGATCAAAAGGAAAATTGACATGGAAGAACAAAATGAAACCGAGTGCCATAAGAATGGCAGAACTCCTGAAGGTGCATTTGGATACATTCAGTTCACCTTAAATCGATATTTTAGTGTTCTCTTGTTTATCAAGAGGATGACCACATGTTTCTATTTTTTTATTGGAAATGAAAAGGCATAGAATAGGCAAGCATTTTAGCACATCTCACGACAGAGCATTCTGCTAGCAACAAAGATTTCGATTTGTTTTCAGTCTTCAAATTTTGCTCTCATGTTCAAAAAAAGCTTAGGTTCTGCAACTACCGTAGCTAATTTCAATTTTGCATCAATCCAGTCTGCATCTATGAGTAAAACTTGCTGTTACAAAAATTCACGATACTTGATCCTTTTCATTAGCAAGTTATATATACGATAAATGGTTTTGAGTCATCCAAAGAATCCTTGCATGATTCAATTAGTTGTAAAAACAGTTTTACATGACCACATCAATCTGTGAAGTCTCACACCGTTCCAAGTGCGGAAATCACATGTAACCTTAAACACTAAACTACATTGCAATCTAGGAGTAAATTCCAATGCTTAATACCAGTATACAATTCCTACAGTCTAGAGCCTTCTCAAGCCACAATCTCGTCCTCAAATATTCCTGGTAGAAAATAAAACCCCAAGAAAGAAAAAGTCACGTTATACTGAAAAACTGGGAGTTAAGAAACTATATGAAAAGCAACGATTACTCAAGTCACCTTACAATGAAAGAAAGGACATTGTCGCCAAAGAGGCTAGAAAGGAATGATATGCTAAGTGTGGAGGTAATTTGCGGCCATCATCAACTCTAGAGTCAATTCAGGCTCAATGTGGAACTCGGTCTCTTTCCCACTGACAGAACAGCAATTCCAAGTCAATAAGAGGGGAAAGGAGAAGATAAAACGAAAAAGAAACAGACAAACAAAGCCCTCCAAAGTTTGATTCCTCCCAAAAAGCCAGTTAAGTTTCGATCCACAAAGCTTCTAGAAAGCAGTCGAGCAAGTCTGTCTAGACGTTGATTTTCGAAAACTCGACATGTGAAGCAAGAGAAAATCATTAACTCTATTACTTTCACTTACCTTTAAGTTGTTCTTTCTAATCCTACAAATTTTCTAAGAGAGAGAGAAGAAGTTAAGGACTAAGGATCCTTCCAAGATAGTTCTATTAAAAACTCCCAGTTCAATAATTTATTAACAACATAGCAAAAGGCACAAGAAAGTTAGATCCATCAATATACATATATATATACACACACTATATAATCATTGGAATATCGGAAACCAAACATTGAAACCCTGTCATGTCTTTGCGCACACACACACACACACTTTATATATATATATATATATTCATTGGAATATCGGAAACCAAACATTGAAATCCTGTCATGTCTTTGCACGCACGCACACACACACACTATAGAATCATTGAAATATCGGAAACCACACACACTATAAAATCATTGGAATATCGGAAACCAAACATTGAAATCCTGTCACGTCTTTGAACATACACACACACTATATATAATCATTGGAATATCGGAAACCAGACATTGAAATCCTGTCACGTCTTTGCACACGCACACACACACACAATATAATCATTGGAATATCGGAAACCAAACATTGAAATCCCGTCATGTCTTTGTTGAGTGAACTAAAATAAGAGTTTAAAACACCAATAACGTCAATAATAATTGTGTATTCCATCTCCTACTGACAAAACTCTCAAATTGCAATCATTTTGGTATACATCAACTCATGGCCAACGTGTTTATGTTGTCATTTTGGCCATTCCTCAAAATCAGAATCTTTTAGCCCAACCAAACTAATGCTAATTGGTTTGTTTTTAATTTCAAATCTTCACAACACAAATTGTACTCAAGAATGATGAAATGTCATAACAGTATACTAAGAATTGACCTCTGTGAAACACATTAATCTGAAATTACGAAAAAAGAATCATTTTTTAGTAAAATCCAGAATTGAAATTAGAAAAATATTCAGTGCGAGAAACAAAAACCTGGCGAATTGAAGATTCCAATAGAAGTACTTGCAGATCTTCTCGAGGATGGTGGTGCTGATCTCAGGGAAAGTGACCTCGCCGTGCTGCGCTTCGGCGAAGCTTCCTGCCGAAGAAAAGAAAATCAGATTGAGATAATTCGCACTGCGAAACCCAAGAAAAAGCCCCAAATTTGAGGAAATCAGGGGGGTGAGAAATGGCGAGGAAGGAAAAGGGAAAGGCTTTTAGTACCAGGAGAGGTGAGCATGTTGCGAATGGTCTGAGAAACCATGGCCGCGTCCTTGTGGACGACGAATTCGAAGCCCTCCGCGCTGATCAGTTTCACGGTGTCTTCCTTCCTCATCTTCTTCTTCTTCTTCTTCTTCTTCGTCGCACCCAACCGAACCCCAAGATCCCGTCACCGTTCGCGCCTGCTATTTAATATACTAATAATAATGGTTGATTTTGTTGTTTTCTCTTTAAAATAGTGAATTTCTCGTCTTTTTGTTTTGGATTTTTTTTTTTTTGGATAAATTTTACTTTTTTCCCCATGAATTTTAAGTATTGATATGAAATGCCTCTGAATTTTAATTTGTAATATTTTTTCTCCTCTTAACTTTGAAATATTTATAAATTTCCACTCTCAAATGAATTTTTAACTGAAAAATGCATGTGACACTTGTTGACAACATGAGTTTGGAGATGTTAAGTATGAAATTACAAAGTTTCCCTTATAATTAGGTCAAAAGAGTAAATATTTAAGACTGATTATCATTTTTTCTCATAATATTCTCTTATATTTAATTCGTAATTTCATATTTAATAAGAATAGCGAATGTCACATATGTTACTAATAAGTGCCGCTTCGTAATTTCATGTTTAACACTATTGTCAACAAGTGTATTTTTCTGTACAAAAATTTAACTAAGGGAAATTTATAAACGTTTCAAAGTCTGGGGAAAGAATGTTATAAATTAAAATCTAATGGGTATTTAATGATAAATTCTAAAGTTAAGGGGGGAAAAGTAAATTTTGTTCTTTTTTGGGGTCCTGTAAAAGTAAACGTTACTTCGTAGTTTGGTCCCTCGCTTGGCGCGTGTTGTCA
>JAFMPE010116063.1:0-11904 GCA_024759925.1 Ficus religiosa | reverse complement strand
GGAGGAGGGGAAGGCGATGGTGGAGGCGGAGACTTGTAGTAGTACGGTGGCTTTTCTTCGTGTTTTGGTGGTGGTGGTGATGAGTAGTGGTATGGGGGAGGAGGGGAAGGTGATGGTGGGGGCGGAGACTTGTAGTAGTACGGTGGCTTTTCTTCGTGTTTTGGTGGTGGTGGGGATGAGTAGTGGTATGGTGGCGGGGGTGAGGGTGAAGGTGGCGGCGGGGAGTTGTATTCATAAGGGGGAGGTGGAGGAGACTTGTACTCGTAAGGAGGTGGAGGAGAAGGGGATGGAGGAGGAGGAGAACTGTAGACATAAGGTGGCGGTGGAGAATTATAAACGTAAGGGTCAGCAGAGGTTGAACCTACATTGCTAGCAACAACAAGCATGGCTAGAGCCAAGGCCATTCGAGGCCAAAGACGGCCCTTAGGAGGGCCGCCGCGGCCTCCCCGATTCCTCATGGGTTGCCGGAAAGTTCTGGGGGTAGAGAGAGGCTTATTTGGTAATGTGTTGGGAAAAGAAAGTGTAGTGCATGTTTTTATAGTGAGAGAGAGTAGTTGAAGGAGAGTTGTCAAAAGGGACCAATTCTATTAGCACCACTTTTGATTAATTAATTTTTTTTTTCTCAGCCGAAAAAATAAAAGAAAATTAAAACATTTTTTGATTAACGTTTACAAAATGGGGTCACTCTATAGCTGGCATTAACCAATATTTGGTCACCATTTGTACCATCAAATTCGGATTCCCTCAGTTAACCAAGAACCAGTCTTCAACTGCTCTCTCATTTATTATAAACATTTTTATGATTAAATGTTGTTTTAAACAATTTCCACCTCTCTGCCATATTTCAAATGGCTATATCTTGTAGAAAAAGAATATTAGCTGACGAAAAAAAAAATGATACAAAATTAAAATTGGAAAAAAAAAAGAAAGAAAAAGAAATGAGAGGAGAGGAGAAACATCAAACTAAAAATGTGAGGATATGACTTTTTGAGTTTGCAGTCGAAAATTTGTTAGCCGTCGGATGAAATCTGCAGGCTGCTGAAAACTAAAAGCCGAGATTCTCTCTTTTTAAAGCAAATTAGCATCCAATGGCTACTGTGATGTGAAGCTTCCTTTGAACCTGTTAGTCAGGTACACACAATATAATGTAGACAACCCATGCGTGCTATATTATTAATTTCATTTAGGTTTGAAATATATATATATATATATATGTATATATATAAATGACTGGCTACAAACTACTAGCTAGCTAGCTATATGATTAATTTGCTTAATTATTTTTGCTTGTGTATTTATATATATATATATATGTGTGTGTTGGAAAAGTCTTGTATAACACACTGAATATATCCATTACTTATAATTTTTTTGTTTAGAAATTTATAACAATTACTTGATTTATTTATAATTTCCTGTTTAAAATCTTGATACATGATATTATTTTAGATATTCATGTAAAAAACAAAACATAATTAAGAAAAATGTTATATTAAAATCACATAATTATTACAATATCTCGTAGAAAATTACAACTGGCGTTTTGAAGGGAAGACGGGTGGATGACCCTCCCTATATATGTTTTCTGTGACACTTTTAAATCACATGAATAATAGTTGATTGGACTTTTGGTGTACGATGGAGAAAATAACCACGTCTAGTAAAAGTGCAATGCCCATGCATGTCGCTATATTATGTACATGTAGATATGTATACTTTTACTTTTGCTTTTGAAATTTCACTCTTATAAGGTCTAGAATAATGAAATATAATGCGAGAAGATACCATGATGAAAAGAAAAATATAACACACTTTTGCTTTTGAATTTCCATTTCTTATCTAAAGTTTATAGTTTTCGAACGAGAATAATGAAAACATGATGAGAGTAAAGGGAATGGGCATGTGAAAGTCAATCAAATGGGTTTGCAGCTTTTGCAGGTAATATGTGGTACACAATTGGAATAGAAGAAACAAGAAAAGAGAAAGAAAATAAAATATGTAAGAGTGATTCTATACTACTCGAAGTATATGGTAAATTTTGAAAGCAATTTAATTTCTTTTCATTGCTTGCAAGCAAGAAACAAATAATAATTCAAAAAAAAGGTTCAATCACTTTTGCAACGTGGAAAAAATATCTGGAACTTGAAAACGACAAATCATAAGATGTATAGCCTGGACCGCTCTCGCTCAAAATTACCTATATTTCTTTAATTTCCTTGTTCCAAATTGCAGTGGTTTCTCCTACTTGAATCCAAAAATTCCCCATTCTTACTACTTGGTACGTGCTCTTTCCTTTTCTCACTTTTGATGAAACTCAATAATTCTCTTTTTTATTTTATGTGCATTTCTCTTTCCTCTATAATATAGGGAACAGGAAGAACATAATTTTAGCTAGAAATGTAAATCCTTGTTTTATATGTTTAATCAATTGGAGATGAACCTATAACATGTGCACATGGACAACTTTCAATTCCCATATTTTCCCATTAGAAAAGTCAGAAACATTTTTGTAGCACTAGTTAAAAAAGGAATTAATTAATAAATGTATTCGAAAATAAGTTGTGAAATGGATCTAATAAATTAAAAAATAAAAAAGAAGAAGAAATTGGAAAAGAGAGAGAGAGAGAGAGAGAGAGACCTGAATGTATTACATAAATTGAGTAGCGTGCCACTTTTGCTGGTAAAATGTCTCAATCAAAAGTATAAGAATTGGTTAACTATTACAGGTCAAAAGTTACGATAAGTTACTGTATAATGTTAAAACTCTGAAAAATGTGGGAAAACAAAAAACCAAAAAAAACAAAAAAAACAATACTTCACCAATTAGAATTAGGCACATCTTTAAAAGTAAAAGTCTGAAAGCAAAAAAAGTATTTTTTTTAACTAAATGGGTATATCTGTCAAGGAAGTCAGTGCCGTGCCATGACAAAGTACTTGCAAAGAAAAGGAAGGAATTAGGTGCTATTAAAACAAATTATATGTAGTAGTTTAAATAAGTAATAGAGAACTAGGGGTGAGTTGTTGAGGCCAGCGAAGGCCTAATCTAATTGTAAAATTTGTATTGATATTCTTTTAGTATTTGACTATATTTATCGACAGATGATCAAGACATGTTTAATATGAGTGGCACGTTCTGAGAGCTGTTGATTTGGTGGTGTTTGGAAATGTGAATAATGACTGCAGTAATGTATAATATGCATACATGTATATTTGTGTGTAGTGAAAACCATATTCAAAAAAAAAAAAAAAAACTTATTTTTGTATATTTAATGAAAGGATTAAAAAATAGACTAGGAAACATCATGTAGCTAATCATGTAAAGGGAATAAATTATGGACCACACACGTTCATTCAATTTCTTTCCCTCCAAAGAAGAAGGTTAAAAAATAAATTAAAATAAATGAAAAGGAAAGTAGTTTATGTGTGGTACTCCGCTACATGATCTGGTTTGTATAAGTACTATCAAGAAAGTCCTTTTGAAGAAAAAAAAAAAAAAAAGAAAGAAAAGAAAAAAAAAAAAAAAAAAGAGGAAGAAGAAGAAGAAGATCTGAGTGCTCGCTAGGCAAATCTTTTGAACGTTCCACCGGGGTTAAAAATGAAAAACGAAACTTTATTATTATTATTTTTTTTTTTTAACAACTATCATAATATATAGTGTCTCATTGGAGCTAGTTTAGTAGGAGGAGAGATGGACTTATATAGGAACTCTCAGATTTGATACTTAAGAGAGTCTTTTTTTTTTTTTTTTTTAAATAAGTGAAAATTATAGACTCCATACCAATAATGTATAATTTTTGGAAGTGATCGATGACAAAACGGTATTGTAACAAATGTTAAATTGTAATGTTTCTACTAAAAAAAGCCTATATTTATAATGTGGATTTGAACAATATTTATGTAAAAGAAAAAACTATTTGCTCGTGCTCACATACGCGTATACGTGCATGCCTGTGTGGATCTCAGTTTTTATTAAGAAAAGGTTAGAAAAATGTTTTAACCTATTAAACCTTTAAAACACCAAACTGTGGCTAAAACTCTTTCGGGACACAAAGTAAGTGTTTTGAATTTTATTTATGAAAATTTATGGTAGAATATTAGTTAAATATTTGACCAATAAGGGTAAAATCCAAAAGGCTCTGAAGCAGATAGCATATGTTGTTTTGTGTAGATTGGAATACTAATTTGATTACATATAGTGGTGATTTGCTGATTAGTATACAATTTTCTTTTCTTTTTTTATGTAACTTTTGTCTTTGATGACATATGTGGTAATTTGCTGTTGTGCACTTACATATGTATTTGTGTATATATATTTATAGAATGATTGAGAGATATTACTTGTATCTAACACTACATACTAGTAAAAATTAGGCTCGCAGTATAAGATTTATGTGAATAATCTACTTTCTATTAGTTATGATGTATTGATATTCAAAGTGCGTTTTCGTTTTAAAGTGCATATATATACAAATAACATTGAATGCATTCTATCAATTTATATTTATATTATGGTGTTAGTTTTTGTCTACTGACTATATATCTTAGTTACAATTTTTTTTTTTTTTAATAAGATAGATTTATATGAAAAGAAAACTGATTTGATAAGCAAAACTATGATAGGTTTAAACTGCATATTCTATATGCAAGTGTTAAATATATTTGATGATGGCAAATTTGTCAAAATATACCTATTATCATTAATTAGATTCGTTATTAAATGTATGAATATGTACACATTATATATATATATATATGATGTATGTATGTAAATGCGTAGAAATATGTGTAAAACGTGGAGAAGGATGAGCTGGCGATGAATAAAAAAGTAGTTCAGTAATTAAGAGGTTGTCAATCTATGATTAGTCAATTAATTATGGTTTATATATGCAGAGCCTATAATAATTATCTCTACAACTTGGGCACATGAAAATCAGAGAAATATTAATTTGATAATACTGCTTCATTGAAAGCTGCTCATGTGCATATTTAAATCTATATTATCCTTTAATCAGATTTTTTTAAAAAAAGAAAAAATTGTTTGATCAGATCTTTTCGGTTGAACCAAATTGCTTCTTTTTTTTTTTTTTTTTTTTTTTCTAAATGGAAATTTCCTATCATTTATATTGCTGATCATTTATGTTCTTAGGTCAACACTTCTGTCGTATTATTGTTTTATAATTTTTGTACTGGATTATCATAACAAAATGGCCAGTATATACGAAATTATAATAATTTTTTTTTTTTGCAACCCAATAAATAAAATAAATTCGTTTACATTCCGTACGTCAATATGCTTAGTCAGAGAGACAAATCGAAAAGAAAAAAAAAAAAAAAAAAAAGATAGAATCTTTTATTTGTATATTCGCGGCACATGACGTGTTCATAAAAGTCCAACATTCAAAAACAAAATAGAAGATGGATGCAGCTCTATATTTCAGCAATATTGAAGTTCTATTTCTATATGATTTCCCTGTCGAATATTCTCAATCGGAGCAATGAGATATCCCACATTAAGTTTTTTTTTTTTTTTTTTTTTAACATATGAAATATCCAAGTGAAAAAAAAAAAAAAAACATTTACCGTCTTTTAAAAATAAAAAATAAAAAAAAACAATTGAACTTGTTTCGAGAAATTCTGATTCAAACCCCATGGATCCCTAATTAAGTAATTATTCAAAGTAAATGAGAATCAGAGGATACTAACTAAAACCTTCTTTTTTTTTTTTTTTTTTTTTTTTTTTTTTTTTTGGTTGATGGAAGAAATGACAATTCCCATTAGTTTTATTTGTATGTCATCAAAAACCAAAAGGCAAAAGCTATAACAGCTGTAAGACAGCCTCACAATCAAAAATAAGTTCTAAGAATTAGAGATTTACGCTATTTAATAGTTCTTTGTATTGGAACTGTTTTCAGCTCATTTATAATAGTATTCAAAATTAAAATTAAAATTAAAATTATTCTTTTTCAAGGGAGAGGTCTTCACCATCTGACATCAGTGCATGTGACATAGCTAACTTGAACTGGATTATTTAGAAATAATTTTCGGTGGGGCGATATTAATTAATTGTTTTTTTAAAGGCTCGTTTTGGTCGTCATCTTTGATGATAAAATACCATCTGGATTTCAAAATCTCAACTTTATATCAAATTTTTTTTCTCTTTCATTTTAAAAAAACTCAAACTTTAAAATTCATAGACTTTTCTCATTTCAAATCAAAATGAGATGATTTTTATATCAAAATGCTCGTAACGATAAACCGAACAAGACATGATCCATTTTATTTTGCTTTTTTTTTTTCCCAAACACATCTCAAATTTTTGCATTGTTTTCTATATCACATAACTTTTTCAAAAGTTTTCCATCCAAACACATATTTCCAACTCAACTTCAAAACACTATCTCCAGATGTTCTCCTAAACAGGCCCTAAGAGAACGTATAAAATATGTTTAAAAATTGGAATGGAGGAATTCAAACTATGTATCTTATGATGAAGTCAGGTGTAAAATCACTACTAGTTTATATTTGCAACCATTTTACAAAAATTAACTAAAGAGGAAAAAGAAAGACAAAACTTTAACGTCACTGGATAAAAGTTTCATTCAGTGAAATTAATTACGATAAATTTACTGTACATTGTTGGTAATTTTTTTCACCTTTTTTCAATTATTCATTTCGCGAGCAAACTAAGATCTGTCTAATACAATCTAGATAGTTTAAATCTACACAATACATATTGTTATTAATTGAAAAAAAAAAAAAAAAACTCTCAACACCTTTGAATCCCAACGTATTTTTTGAGAATAATGGATTATGGCGGAATGGGTAACTACATGCTGAACCATAGAGAAAGAATTGATATGGAACACCATTAGATTTCCAAATAAATGGTGAACAGGTGTAAGAACACCACTAATCATTTTCTTTAAGAAAAATAATGTAAAAATTGCTAGGTAATCTAACTATAATTGATTAGCCGATTTACCTAAATCATTTTTAGTGTTTTTAGTTTCTCGTCGCAGCTTTACATACTACATAAAAACATACAGATGGTGACAAAATCGAAAGATTTTTAAGTTCATAGGAACAAAGAAAGAGAAAAATGATCACATTAGAGAAGAATTAATTTAAGTATTTCGTGCTTTATCCTCTGTTGATCTTTTTCTGATTTGGAAAATCACTTCCTAATATAAATTATTTCTTAAATGTAATACAGTGTTGCAAAGCGCCTTCAAATCGATGACGAATTCCTATTAAAATATAGAAATATCAACAAGTCACTTTAGCTTGTTTGAAAGTAGAGATGAATATTGGATGATGTCAGAGTGTATATATATATATATTGGATTGTACTATTGGGTGCATGAGGGTGTACTTTCTCTAATTTAAAACATCATTAACCGATTCAAGGTCACCTTCCAATACTTTATCATATAAATAATTTCTTAAAATTTAAAAATTGGGAGGACAATTTTGATCAATTCAACTAAAAATTTACCAAAAACAGAAGATTTAACCAGGAGCAGATATGCACCATTGGACCCGCTGACTTGTTTGAGGCGTCATGGCAATGATCATCGAGCCCAGCTCGAAATCGTGAAGTTTCCAATGTATGCATGAATGTATCTATCTATATATCTATATATATATTGTAAAAGTGGATAGCACATATACAGTTGCGTGGTCCAAAATCGAGAAAATTAATTATGAATGAGGACGAAACTGAGAAATCATAATTTTTTTTTAGATGAAATTAAATTGTATTTTTTTGAAGGAATTAAATTGTATCTTTTTTATAAACGATATATATAAGATTATATTAAGCATGCATATGTAAGAAACTTCAAATTTTTAATTTTGCCACCATACTAGTGGCTGTGAATCCTATCTGTCTTTTAAATACTACAACTTTTTAGCTCAGAGTCTTTTAGTAATTTTATTTTATTTCATTTTTGCTAAAGATATTACCACTTATCCTACCAGTAGCATATGATTCTCATCCGTTAAATTTTGTAGAAGTTGTAATTGTTTCTTGTAATGTAAACCGATGGGTTGTAACTTCTAAGCAGTAAGATATAAATATATATATATATATATATAATTTGGTCTCCTATTCGGTACCAGATAGTATCTGAAAAATGTGAACTTCAGTTACTAAGAATGAGAATTCATGCAGAAAAAAATATAAAATGAGGGAAATTTATATTAACTTTGGTTACATTTCTTTCTGCATGAATTCACGTTTTAGTAATTAAAGTTCACATTTCAAAGCAACTGAAGTTCATAGGCTGGATACCACACGGTATTGGATAAGAGACTTTGTATATAATTATATATATAAAAGTTCCTACCTTATCATAAAATTGTCGTTAACAGTGAGTTTTGGGCAATCTCTAATTTAATATTAAAAGTGAATGCTTAATTACAACAGTGAAGCCACCTGTATCAACTTTTAAAAAATTGAACAAATTAGGGAAATAGCCATGAATTTGGCACCTCCTTGTAATTTTGCTCTCTATAAAAGTAAAGTTGATAATTTTTTCATTTCATAAATATTTAATTAAATAATTAAATATTAAATAATAAATAGATAAAAATATCCTTATTTCTTTATTTTCTTCTCTTTTTTATTTATTAGAATAGTTTTCATATATTTCTGACTCCGTTGGCCGACCGATCTCCAGTTGCCGGTAGCCAGCAAGTCACTAGTTGCCAATCGCCAACCTGTCTCCGATCACCTATCGCTAACTGCTAATAGGTCACTAGTCGTTGGCCGGTCATCGTTAGAATGCAAAATGAATTTTATCAAAATCCAAAATAGTACCAGTATGTATTAGAATCCGAGAAGTCAAAATGGATTCTGATAGAATGTAAAATGGATTCTATCAGAATGCAAAATGGATTCTACCAGAATCCAATAAGGCAAACCGAATTCTGATAAAATGCAAAGCAGATTCTAATAGAATGCAAAACTTATGTACAGATAAAAGTATTTTGAAGTATCTGCTGTGAAAATTAATATAAATTTACTTTGCTTTTTCACTTTGCTTGCTTAATTCGAGAAACTGTGTTCTCTACTCTATTCAATGATGCATATGTTATATATTATATGCACACACTCACTCACACCTATATATATATATATATGCACATATATGTATATAATTACACATAAAGTCGGAGAGACTTAAAGAGAAAGATGATCCTAATTTTTAAGGATTCCAATGGGATCATTGGTCACAATCTAATCAAGATGCCAACTAGGTGTAGACCATCTTTTTGATACAGAATCAAGTGTAACAACATGCACAATGAATTTAATAATTTTAGTTTTGTGAACTTTGGAAAAATACTTGAACATTTCGATAGAATCCATTGGAATCAGTATTATTTTTCTTGTAAATGATTTACTTGTTTTTGGTGGTTTCTTTGTCGAGAAAATTTATTTTTGTTAGTTTAGTTTGTTTTTTGGTGATTTGTTTGTCAGTTTTCTTGCTTTCATTTGTTTGTCGGGAAAATTGTTGGTATTGTAGAGTGAAAATAAAAGCGTTAACAATTTTGTGTTTCAACTAGATATGCGAAAATATATATATATATATATATATGAAAATCCATTTTGGATTCTATCAAAATCCATTTTGCATTTTATTAGAATGCGTTTTGCCTTTTTGGATTCTAGTATTATCCATTTTTCATTCTGATAGAATCCGTTTTGCATTATATCAAAATCCGTTTTGCCTGTTTTGTATTTTATCGGAATCCATTTTGCCTTTTCGGATTCTGGTAGAATTCATTTTGGATTCTAACAGAATCTCTTTGACTATTGGAGCTGGCTACGTCTAGCCATCTTGGTTGAAATTAAAAAATTATTTATTCTATCAGAATCCATTTTGGATTCTAATAGAATCTCTCCGATGACCAGCATCAACACCGATGACTGGAGTCGGGTACATCCGGTCATCTTTTTGTTGAAATATGAAAAAAAAAAATTTTCGGTGACCGGTGAGCAGGGTAAGATACATCCAGTCATCTTTGCTGAAATATGAAAAAAAAAAAAAATTCGATGACTGGAGACCGACTAACGACCAGATACAGACTGACAACTGGCCAATAAACGGAGTCAGAGACATATAAAAAAAATTCCTATAAAATAAAGAGATATGTGTATTTTTGTCTATTTATTATTATTTTCATTTAATTATTTTATTAAATATTATTAAATGGTAAAATAATCAAATACACGCTTATAAATGACAAAATTGTAAAGAGATGCTAAATTTAGGGCATTATTGTAAATCCCCTTTAAAATTTTGATTTTATCTTTCAGATTTTTTTAAAAAATATATTTAAAAATTGAAATATACCATCTCTATAGTTTCTTTTCATGGCATTCCTACTCAAAAACAATTCTTGAGTCTGTCATTACTTTTTTTTTTTTTTCAATTTAGAGTGAAAAAATTAGATAGACCATATCTACAATCACCATCAGTGTGCTCGTTGGTATGTTTAATTAGTGTATGCTCGACTGACATTCAAATACATGTTTAAATTGTAAATTACACTGAGGGTAAAAAAAAGAAAGAAAAAAGAAGATTAACAATAATATAATGTCATATATATGGACATTTTTTTATCTGGTTACTGGACTTGTAACTTTTTATTGTGTTATTATAACAACTAGCTAATTTGATTTTAACTTTTTTCAGTTAATTTTATTATAACTTTTTTCACTGAGACTTGTTTTTTACACTAATAGTTACTAAATATAGTATGATGTTACATATTATATTGTATAAAATTACAAGTAAAATCAATTAGTTTTATAAATAATTATTAAAAAATTATAATTGTCGGACCTGTTGATATTTATATTTATATACTTATTAGCCTAAGTTGTTGGATTTATGGTTGAATGAAAACTAAGTTACGTCTAACACCTCTTACTTAAATAAAGAGAAATAAAGAAAGAAACACCAATTATCCAAAGAAGCACTGATTGTGCTTCAAAAAGTGACACCTTTGTTTGCCACTTTCAACAAATAATTAATGTGTGATGGAGTTTTTACGATTTGAAATATATTATTCGTGTTAGTTTAACACATCTAAAAGCTTCCGGAAAAAGAAGGAAAACAAAAATCTTCTAATCATAAAATCTTACTTAGTTGACGAGGCAAACCATTATATTTATTTTTTTAATGATTATTACACAATGCTAGGAAGTCCAAGCAATTTTTTTTTTTTTTTTTCAAAATAAAAAGAAGCTAGAAGCGTCAACAAGAATTAAGCTAACTTTAACTATAGAAGCAGATCAAGCATATAAATCCTAAGGAAAACGTTTTAGTAATTTTATGTGACTTAGTGACTTCTAAAAATATATCGTCAATATTCTGACCCTCCTAATTTTTTAGTCAAGGAAAACAAGCGCTAAGCATTTGTCAAAGTAAAAAAGTGATTGCAAATATATTGTAATGGTAATTTAAAAGTTGACCGTATCAAGAGGTGGAGAGTTCGATTTCCCCCACTCCCAATTTAAAAAAAGAGTAATTGGCATAAATAGTTCCTGAACTCTTGTAGGTGATAATTTGATCTTTGTTCTTTTTTTTTTTTAGCCAATATGACCCTAAACTCTTATTTTTTGGTTGTTATGGTCCTTTCTATCAAAATCCGTTAAATTTTTAACAGAATCTTACTGAAATGATTATTTTTATAAATAAAATGACTAAAATACCCTATCTTCTCTCACCCTCCCCCCTCCCGTCTCTCACTGTTTTGCCCATCCCCCTCCTCTCTCTCTCTCTCTCGATCTAGCCCCCCACCCCCGACTGGGTCCCCCCCCCCCTTCACTCCCTCTCTTGGTTTTGCCGCCCCCCTCCTACTGCTGTTTGCCCCCACCATGCCGCTGGGTCC
>JAFMPE010116048.1:677-26358 GCA_024759925.1 Ficus religiosa | reverse complement strand
TATTAAGTTTGGAGCAAGAAATTTATGTGTATGTTTCATGTGGTATGGCCGAAAATTAGGAACCCCATTTGGAGGGGGATGGCCGGTTATAGTGAAGGATCAAAGGGAAAAAGTTTTAGACCTAAAACCGAGCACAATCCTTGGATTGATTAAGGTAATCTCCCTTTAACCCTAAGCTTTTCAATTGAGCTTTAAATTTGGAAATTTAAGTGTATTTCCAAGCAATGGTTTGTAAGAGCATAAGCTCATTTTCTTATTTCATGCAATGGGTTTAATGCTTGATTAGGGTGCTAAGGTCTCAATTATGATTATGGTGCATGATTTAGTAATTGTGCTTGCATGATTATTAGGGTTGCATGCATGCACATAAGGTGTTTGTGATATGTCCCCAATATGCCTAAGAAGTTATAGGTCATGCATGTTTATGTTTGAGCTAGATTAGAAGCTTGATTGATGATTTGTGATGTAAACCAAATGTTTTGCAAACCTTGGTTTGGTGCAAGAACACCCAAGGGTTTTGCCTTTGCATGGAAATTTTTGAATGATGCATGGATGTATGTTTTACGTTAGAAAGTGCTGTATGACTGATATTAGGCTTCCGCTGCGGGTGATTGAGGTAGTGTGCACGTAATAGGACGTAAAATGAATTTAAAACTAAAAACTGCCAGTTCGGGTAAAACTGACCAGTTTTCTGGAAAGCCGATTTTGAGGCCCTTAGAGGCCGAATTTGGAAAAAGTTAAAACTAAAAAGTTGTTCAGAACGGTTTTTCCTAGGGCCTTCGTTTTTACAAAAACCTGAGACTAGGAATTCCTGAGCGAGTCAGACTTGTGCTCTCGGCCTGGGGACTTCAACTTAGAAAATGAACAAGTTAAAGGTAGAAATGAGTTTTTCTCAAAACACAAAAGTTTTAGGATTTTTCGAGATCTAAAACTCTCGTGAAGACAACTTTTTCAAAATCGGAATGGATTTTTAAACTGACATGGTTTTAGAAAGACTATGCAGGGAACAGGAAATTCCTGCACAGGATTTTCTAAAACAACACAGAAAAATTGTATTTTTGCACAACACCAATGTTTTGATTGTGGAGACTGTTCTAATGATAGTTTGCAGTATTCAATGATTTTTATGAGGCTTTATTTTAAGAACCCCGAATTTTTATAAGTTAATTAAAGGTTTTTGAGCTTAATTCACCAAATTTTTCCAAGATAAGGAAAAAGGGATTTTTAAGCCAAAGTTTTGTAACAAGACGATGATGGACGGTAACCAGGAAGGATACCCGAGTTACTGGACAGGGTCCAAAACCCAAGGTTGACTTAGGATAATTGGACTAAGTTTGACTACCTCAAGAGTTACTCAAGGTAACCCAACAAGGTATTAAGATTGGGTTTGAGTCTAAAACTTAAAAGATTATGGATATAATGACAAGGCATAGGCCAAGGTTAGGATGATACTTAACCCTATTCATGTGTGATTGGGATTAATACCCAAGGTTACCTTATGTAACCAAGTAAGTCATCATGAGTTGTAGGGAGGACATAAACATATAACTAAGATAATGAATGGGTGTTGGTTAGGTCACCAACATCTTAAGGTTATAATTATGAAACCTTATACTATGTCCTTTGAAATAACGAAAGAGAGCCTGTTGATTGGAACCGCACGAAATAGGACACAGCGAACCAGGTAAGTACAAACCTCACTTGTAGTATGGAAAATAGTAAATTAGTTTCCAGTTTTTGATATGTTTTGATGTGTGATTTCAAGTATGCCATGTTTTCAAGTATATCATGTTTTCAAAAATGCCATGTTTTCAAGTATGGCATGTTTTCAAGAATGCCATGTTTTCAAGGCATGTTTTCAAGAATGTCATATTTTCAAGTATGGCATGTTTTCAAGAATGCCATGTTATGTTAAGATATGCCATGTGTATGTATATGTTATGATATAGTGACATCATGAAGCATGCTCATTAATGCTAAACCACATAGTAAGAACATACAAGTAAGGTGTCGTACCAACCTCCCGTGATCGTGAAGGATCCATGTTCAAGTTCAAGTTATGATAATTACCTTCCGTGATCATGAAGGGTCAAGTTTATGATTCCCAGAACTGTTAGGGACCTTGCAAACCCTAGCTTTGTCTAGAGGCTGCGTGCTTTTGGTACGTACACTATGGGCCCACATGTTAAGTCAAGATAAAAAGTTCAAGATTAAGTCCATAATGAAGCATAAGACATTCAAATTGGACATAATTGGTTCATGCATAAACTATATGATGTTGACATGTTTTGATAAAATTACATGATGTTTTAAATGTTTTATGAGATTATGTTTGTACTTACTGGGGGAAAGCTTATCAGTTTATATTCCATACTGTAGGTAAAAGTAAGATGCCTGCAGCTTTACTTGATGGGCTATGGAGACGATGCAGCAAGTGAAGGGCGATGTGAGATATCACTACGCAAGATTTTTCGCAACCTTTTTAAGTATGATGTTATGGATGTATGATCAAGATGTGGGTACCATGTCATGTATATGATGGTATCAAGTTGTAAAGTTGTAAGAAAAGAAAAAAAATTATTTCCAAATTTTCTTGAAGTTTGAGTATGTATGATGTGGACCAAGGTTTAGTTTAAGTCAAGTAAGGTGACGGCCCAGCTTGGGAAGTCGGGGCATTACAGTTTGGTATCAGAGAAAGATTAAGTTTAAGTACATAAGTAAGGTAACGGCCCTACGTAGGTGGGGGCGTTACAATAAGCCCCCAGAGCCTTTGCCAATCGTAGCCCGGCTATCAGAACTTCATAATCTGCTTCATTATTGGAAGCCTTGAATCCAAGCTGGAATGATTATTCGATGACCTCGTTATTGGGTGGCTTGAGTTAGACTTCTATGCCCGAGCCCTTTACGTTCAACACTCCATCGACCATTAAAGTCCCTGGTTGTTCAGGCTCATCGTTCATCTGTGGAATATCAAGATTTAATTCGGTAATGAAATTGACAAGTACCTGGGACTTGTGGCTAGTCCGTGCTCGATACTTGATGTCAAACTCGCTCAATTTGACTACCCACTTGGTCAAATGCCATGATGTGTTTGGGCTGTGGAGAATGGCTCACAAGAGATAGGTTGCTATCACTGTGATGGAGTGTCACTGGAAGTATGACCTCAATTTTCAGGTTGCGTTGACGACGACAAGGGCTAACTTCTCAACGATCAGATACCTTGTCTCTATATTGAGCAGTGATATACTGATGTAGAAGACACAGTTGCTGCTCATTGTTCGAATCTTGAACCAGAACCGCATTGACGGATGCCTCCGCAACTGCCAAGTACAAGAACAACTTCTCGCTGGTTAAATGGTTAGCCAAGATGGGAAGAGTAGATAAATACCTTTTGAGCTTGTCGAAGGCATTATGGCACTCGTCAGTCCATTCGAACTTTTATTACCTGCTAATAGTTGAAGAATAGTAGGCACTTTTCAGTCGAGCTAGAAATGAACCTGTTGGGCACTGCGATTCAGCCAGTGAGATTTTGAATCTTCCTTTTGTTACTTGGTGAAGGCATGTTCATGATTGCTCTTATCTTATCAGTGTTCAATTCGATTCCTCGCTAGTTGATGAGATAGCCCAACAATTTCCCAGATGAGACCTTGAAAGAGAATTTGGAACGATTGAGGTGCATATTGTGTTGTCTAAGTTCCGAAAAACAATTTGCTAGGTGACCAAGGTGGTCTGCGGCTCGCAATGACTTAACCAGCATGTCATTCATGTACACCTTCATCATCCTACCGAGGCGATTATCGAACATGGCATTGACGAGCCTTTGATATGTTGTGCCAACATTCTTCTGTCTGAACGGCATCACCTTGTTGCAGTTTATTCCCTTCGCCATGATGAATATGGTCTTTTCCTGATTATTTGGATGCATTAGGATTCGATTGTATCTTGAGAATGAATCCATGAATGATAGAAGTTCGTGGACGACAGTCGTGTCCACTAGACAATCAATGTGAGGCAATGCGAGCTGTCTTTAGGACATGTCTTGCTAAGGTCGGTGAAGTCAATGCATACCCTCCACTTCCTGCTCTTCTTCTTTACTATGACGATGTTCGCTAGCCAGTCTGGGTAGTGAACTTCTCTTATGAATCCTGCCTCACTCAACTTGTGTGCATCATCGTTCACAATTACTTTTGATACCGAGCTTCCGTCTCTTCTGCTTGAACGGTTTATGGTTTGGAATGATGTTGAGTTGATGCGTGGTCACAGTGGGATCGATGCCTGGCATATCATTGTGTGACCATGCAAAACAAACTTGATTTTTCTTGCGAAACTTGAGTAACTGGGTTTGAATGGAATCGTCGAGCATCGAGCCAAAATTGACTCGCCACTCGAGCTAGTCGGGATTGATCTAAATCTTCTCCAACTGCTTGATGTCTGGCTGCGAGTGATAGGTCGACCTTTTTTCCGCTTATGATTGCTACAAGCGGTTTTCCATTTTCAACTTCATGGAATTGAGATAACGCATTTATGTGACCTCCTGGTTTCCTTTAATCTCTCTAATTTCTCTCTTGGTGGGAAATCTGATTCCTTGGTGGTAGGTGGAAGGTATGGCCGTCATGGCATGGATCTAAGGCCTGCCGAGGATGATGTTGTATGCCAATGGGTAATCCATGACCAAGAAGGTGGTCATCTTGTTTTCACATGTAACGAAAATTGGAAGTTTAATGTTACAAATGGCGGCAGTCGATTCTCTATTAAATCCAAGGAACACCGTGGTCGATTTCTCTATCTCGGACTCGTCTATCTCCATCTCTCACAGGGTCGATAGGAAGAGTACATCGGTTGAATTCTCATTGTCAACCAGGATCCTGCTTAATTTATAGTTCGATTTGTTCAATGTAAGAACCAACGTATGTTGTGTGGCCGACTGAGGTTCGTGGCCTCGCTGCTATGGAATTTGATTGAATGCTCGACTAGGTTATCTAGAAGGATCGATGCTACGAGCTGTAGTGCCTTCCTCTGGTGAGCTTTGATCACGGTCATCGAGTTTCCAGTAAACATCGAACCCTTGCAAATGACACCGATGGACTTTTGAACAGGCGGCGTTGATGGTGTGTCTTTGATCTGCTGCATGATCCTTTGCTTTTTGGGCTCATTGTCGAGCCCGTATATCTTTCTCCCTTTGTTGGTGAGGAACTCTCTAAGGTGTCCTTTCTTCAGTAGCTCGGTACTTTCAGCTCGTAGAGCCCTACAATCGATAGTGTGGGGACCGTGATCCTTATAGAATTCGCAATACTTGGTCATGTCCTTGGTAGGGTTGTCTAATAGTTTCTTTGGCTAAGTAATGTAGTCTAGGCCCTTTAAGTGAACGATGAGCTTTGAAGGGCTGATACTAAGAGCATACTTGGGCAGTAATAATGGGCGCTTTTGTTCGCGCTTTGACGATCGGTCATCATGGGACTCGTTGCAGTGGGGCATCCATGTACGTTCCCACCTCATCATTTTTTCTCACGAGCTTTTGTCACCTCCTCTCTGGTTCATGCTAATTATCGTTCGACGTGTTCATTTTCTTCTTCCAAGTCAATGAATCTCTTGGCTCGGTGCATGGCGTCTTGAATGGTTGGCGAATATTTGGCACAAATCTCATTTTTGAAGAAAGACATGTGCCTCAGGCCCTTCTTGAGCGCCTCTCTCATCGTTCCGTCATCTAATCCAAAAATCTTAAATATTGCTTTGCTAAAACACCTTATGTAAGCATGCAGTGTTTCGTTTGGTCACTGGATCACTCCCTATAGGTCCTTTGTGGTCTTTCTGGATAGGATGTGGACAAAGTAGCTCTTCATGAATTCTAGCGAGAGTTCATCGAACGAATCAATAGATTTCGGAGGGAGATTGAAAAACCAGCGAAGGACAGATCCCTTCAAACTATATGCAAAGAGCTTGCACATCATATCATCAAGCATGCCAGTGGGGATGTTTGTTGATTGCTCGATGTGTTTGTATTGGAGCAGGTGGTCGTGAGGGACATGCCATCGAATCTTGGAATGGAAATCCTACCAATTCGGAAGTAGGCATCCTCATGAGTCGTTGGGTCAAGGGCGTCTCACAGACCCCGCGTGCGAGGATATCGAACCCTAGAGTTGAACTCTTTGATTTATGGAGCTGTGAGGTGAACTGCTGTTCCATTTGCATTTCTAATGTCTTCATTTCCTCGGACGTTATATTGCGCATCATCGTCTTGATGTTCATCGTCTCTACAGGAACGAGACCTTCTGGCATCGATGGTAGTTCTGACGTCGAGCATCAACCCGAGGATGTGTTCTTATGGGAACTAGATTCAGGTGCTTGTTGTGTTTGCGTTCGTCTATCATTCACTGCTGGGGTGTTCCTTGGCATGGATAGAGGCTGTATCGGAACCATGTGGCTGTGAGCAGTGGCTCGTGTCCCTTGAGAACAGTAAGTCGTGGCTTGCTGCCAGCCTTCGGTGCTCGATCCAGTTGAGTATCCTACGTATAGGTTGTAGTAGTACTAGTAGGCAAACTGCGTGGTCATTCTGGCCAGCTGGTTTCTAAGGGTCTGGTTTTCTGCACTGATGCTTCGATCTGCATCTGTGGGTATTGTGCTTCTGGGTAAGTTCTTCAACCAAAACGCATTAGGTTGGTGATATGGGTATTTCCTCTAGATGTTGAAGCTTCCGATTGAGTACTAGGACTGTTCTGCGGTGGTTCCACCTGCTGTTCACGGTTGTCCGACATGGTTGCTCTGTGAATCTTCAGTGTATGATAGCCAAGGGCCCTATGATGGATGCCAAATTGTAGATGCTGGGATCTACAGTCAAATTTCAACTACGGTTAGATCAAAAGAAAAATATCACACGGGAATTATTAGGGTCCTTGGACATCCCTTATAAGAATCATAAAACAATCATAATTGGAAAAGTGTAAACAATAAATTGAGATAAAAGCAGTAAAAGATAGCAACACCGAAATTTAAAGAGCTTCGTTAGAATGTCGTGCTACATCCTCTGAGTTTGTGGTTTCACTATATAAATCTTGAGTGCAAAAGGTTATAGTTTATGGGTATATTATAGTAGAGTAACAGTAAACAGAAGGCTTTCCCCCTAAATGAGAATGATCTTCCTCTATTTATAGATGGAAAGTAGTGGATCTGGACCTGTATGATGGTAGTGGGTCGTTCCCCACTACTCAAATAATTCGGAACATGTGTAAGGACATGGGTCAGGATGCCATGATTAATCATGGGCTTAGCAATTGTGGAGACTGATTTCTCATCATTCATTGTTTGCTGATATGAACGCTAGACAATGAACTGATCATCCGTGAAGACCAATAAATTGTAACAACCTAACTTTTGACGGACTTATGATTTCCTTAGATACAAAGAAATCTAAGTCTAAACTATGTACATCAATATGAAGCCCATGATCTGATTTGATTATTAGAGTATGTTTGAGTTCTTATAAGTATTATGAGACTTAATGACAGTTTATCAAGTTAAGTATGGGGTCTTATGATGAAAAAGGCAGAATCATGATTTATGGTATTGTTTTGGCTAATGAATGACCAGGATAATTTATGACATGAATAAGATGGTACTGCGGTTTATTTAGCAGTATTGAAATTATACTGCAGCCGACCGTCATTATGGATGCAAAATTGAGAATAAGGATTAAGAATGCTCTAGAGTAATCAGGAATAATATTTGGAGCAATAATGACTAAGTAGTTTCAAGTCCTAAGAAAAACCTATATGTGGTCCAGTTATGTGCAGATAAATTCTGAATTGCAGTCCAGCAATACTATACTGTTGATAATTAAAACAATATTGGTATTGTCTGAATTATTAAGAAAATGGATTGCATATTAGGAGGGAATGCCAAACATGGCCATACTTGGAGGCCAAGTAATTGTAGATAAGTATGAAAGGATATTTTTGGCTCCAACACTCCACATGGCCGGCAATTATGGGGGCTTGAAAAGCAAAAATTTTGTCTTTAAGGACCAATATACAATTCAGGGAGAATTTAAGAAAAAAAATAATTATGGAAAATTATGAATATTCCACCTATAAATAGGGGTAGATAGTAGAAACTTGCACTCTTTAGTTGGCTTCTCAAACTTCTAGTTCTTTCTCAACTATTCCTTTCTAGTCTTAAAAAAAAAAAAAAAAACAAAAACAAAACAAAACAAAACAAAACAAAGAAAGAAAGAAGAGAGATTGAGAGAGAGAGGTGATGGTTGGTTGTGGTGTGAAGGGATAGAGCAAGCTTCCTCTCATCCAAGGTCTAGAAGCAATCTTCTCAAGCTTTAGAGGTATTATTCTTGATCCTCTAACTAAGATTTTCATTAAGTTTTGGTTCATGGGATTTAAATGTATTTCAAGTTATTGGATGTAAGAGCATAAGCTCATGTTTCTTATTTTCTTATATAATGGTCCTTTAGGATTGGTTTATGCTAGATCTATGCTTAGGTTATCTTGATTGCTAGCTCTAAGTATGGGTTTGATTTTATGCTCTATGTGTGCTCATCATATGTTTGTGATTATGCTCTTACATATTATGTGTGCTCACCATGTGTTTGTGATTATGCTATCACATGTTTAAGTAAGGAGATTTTATGAATGATGATGATGATGATAATGTGAATATTATGAGTATGTTGATTAAGAAATTAACCTAAAGACACAAGTTGGCAAACGAGTAAGTTATCAATATTGTATTTTTCAAGAACATGAGATAAGTGAATGGTTGAAGTTTAAGAATGAAACTAACGCACAGCATGTTGATGCAGGCTCACGGCTTTGGCCGTTTGAGGTAGTGTGTGCGGATTTTTAAGCTAAGAATCCACAAAATACAAACTGCCAGTTTCTGAAAATAATTAGGATAGTTTTCTGGAAACCGAATTTTGAGCCGTTTAGAGACTGAATTTGGAAAAAGTTGTAACTACAAGTTGTAAAACATAGAAAATCCTAGGGTGCAACATAGATAGATTTTGAAAAAAGGGCTCTAAAGGCCTCTATTTTTATGAGTTTTCAAAACTGACCGGTCCAGGTATTGTACACGGCCAGTAACTTTCAAAAGTAAAAATGGGTAAGCTAAAGGTAGAATTAAGTTTTGGACAACAACAAAAGTTGTATGTTTTGATGAGATCTACAATTCTGTGGAGAAAAGTTTTTTATTAATATGTTTTATAGAATCATAGTGACAGAAATTAATAGGTGTACTAAGATATTCTGACTACATCTGTATCACTTTAACACACTAATCACTTCTCATCCCACTAATTTATTATTGTAAAAGAAAATAATACAAAGTTAATGACAGAAAACCAAGTAAGGTGAACGGACGATGAGTAGGGGTTACGAAACTTCCATGTATTTGCAAATTTAACCAGATCATTCTTTCTTTCTTTTTTTCAAGAACTAAAAAAATAAAAAAAAGAAATAAAAGTTTGCGGAGAACATGACCGTCAGAAATCAATTTCGACCAACTTTCTAATTAGTCTGCTTTGGAATGAATAAAGATACATTCAATAATGTGGTCTCTGTGAGTTCCACTTCATTACATATAACAAGTAACTGTCTCATTTATTATGATGAGTTGTCATACGTATCTATTTACGTATATTATCAGGCGACAATGCTCATAAATATGAAGGAGATTGTGGTTAGAGCAACATTTAGTCGTTATCTTTCATTTCATAATTAATGCTACTGTTTCAAGAACCAGTATTTTATTTATTGAAGAATTTTGATTTATCAATACCTTGATGTCATAATTTTTAACTTTGATGCGATAATAGAATCATGAGGTCCTAAAAGTTTAATTACTGCATAAAATAGGGCTGTGCATGAAACCCGTGAATCCGCTCAAATCATCCGACCCCACCCCACCCCGCCGCACCCGTTTGAATAGGTTCACGACATCACCCATTTGTTTTGTGTGGGTTTTGTATCCACACGCCATTTTTTTAATTAATATTAATTTATTTTTCTTTAATAAGAGTATAAGATTCTTTGATGAAATTACTAGTAGTTTAATTATTTTTTGGATTTTATTATTACTATTATCATTGTTGTTGTTGTTGTTATTTAGATATTGTGCTCCCAATTAGAATCAATCTTATTTTTTTTTTCCTCGTCTCTCCAATCATAACATTATAGTAGGCTTGACAATTGAATAGAAGTTCCAAGCTTGTTTTGGTTAAAAAAAACAATTGAAAAAAAAAGGAGAATAAAAAATTACAAAATTGTTTTCAAAATTCTCTACCAACCCGCCACACCGCACGCCCCCACCTGCCACCAACCCGCCCAATCCGCCTTCATGGTGGGTGGGGATGGTTTGGGATTTTGAAAAAATTGTTATCTTGCAACCCGTCCACCACCCACTTAACCCCCTATGCACAACCCTAGCACAAAATATTAGTAGAGAGTGGCCAACATGTACGTACATCAAAAACATTATAAGAGCATTTTTTAAAGATGTGCGTACATTAAAAAATGGTAATGACTTCAGGCAATATAGACGAGGACTTGAGGTAAAGGACAATTGTGAATGACCCTACCATGTGCAAAAGAGAAATGACCACTTTATCAAAGTGAAATGTGTAACTTTATAACATCCGTATTATAAGAGGCTTTCATGACATTGAACAATAGTGTTTTCCAAATTGCATTACGGCCTTGAAGAGAAAAGGCAAGGTTGACGAAGGTTCAGCAGGAATAGCAGGCACGTTTTCACCATAATTCTTTTTCTGTAGATTGTTGGAGACTCTGAGCATGCAAAACGATTTAAGGAACATGCATTGCTTTTGATAAGAGGGCTCAAACAATTTGAATACTGCTCTTCAGGTTGACTTAAGTTTTACAATTTATCTTTTTATTGTTTTCTCGAGAAGATGACAGGATTTCAAAGGACATTGGCAGTAGAAAATTGTTTTCAATGGTTCAATACGTTAAATTATAGGTAAAAAGATTAGTTTGGCATGTGACATTCCTCCACTGAGGTCATATCATACTCTTTCAGGTCTTACTTTACGAACTTTTTAAAACCTTCACATGTTCTGCAGGAAGGTTATTCACCCTTCAAGCGGCCAAA
Source organism: Ficus religiosa (assembly GCA_024759925.1). Classification (NCBI taxonomy): domain Eukaryota; kingdom Viridiplantae; phylum Streptophyta; class Magnoliopsida; order Rosales; family Moraceae; genus Ficus; species Ficus religiosa. The sequence goes on along the minus strand of JAFMPE010116048.1, from coordinate 15,246 downwards.
ATATGAACATTATGTAAGTGCTTTTATTGGTGAATAAAACTTTTTAACATTTAAGGTGCCCATATTATTTTATTTAATTGTTTTTAACCTATTCCGTTTCTCGTTGATGAAAAAGGATTAAATTTGACAATTATGATTAAACTTTTTCACATATGTAATTATTTCATTTAGCTTCGTGGTCAAAACTTGGGTCATTTACTGGAGTGAACCATATTAACTGCTTTGAAATTGAGTTGTAAACAAGGCGGCATTGAAACTGAATCGTCAACTAGGCGGTTTGATTGTGTTTGTATTAGATTTCAAGAATATGTAAAAGTAGATGCTTTGGCATAAAGGTACACACGGTTCATTTTGTCATTAGAAATTATCAGATTAGAAACAAAGCGAAAGTGAGAGAAGATTTTGAGGCTTTTCTTGTAGAGTACGCATGTTAAAAGGAGACTTGGTTGTAGTTTGTCTGGTTGATGAATAAGAAATCTAAGGGTTAGTTTTTCCAGAGTTATTTATTACTAGCACAATGCTTGACAGATTGTCCAACAGATCAGATTTATTTATTTATTGTTTTTTTAAAAGTAATGTGCAAAGAAAGTTTTTACTTCTCGTGATTGTGTAAATCTTTGATTTTGACGAGATAGGTCTTTTTATTGTCTAAAACTTATGAATAAGCGAAATATTGATTAGCGTTCTTCGAGTTTGGGAATTTAAATACAACAAAAAACTGTTCTTCCAATTATTTCTCTATAAATAAATTTTGTTCATTTGAAGATTTTTTTTTTTTTTTTTTTTTTAAGTGCACCACCCAATCTCAAGAGTGAACTGATATATATTGAAAAGAAAAACATAAATAATGGAATAGAAACTAAATTTAAAATGATGCACTCTGAAACCTTGAAGTTTTCATGCATTCTTCAACTATATAAAAAGTTGTCTTTTCGTTTTGAGTTCAATTTCATTAGTACTTGAAGCTCACACTATAAATGGCAAATTTTCTTTGTTCCTCTTTTCCTGTTTGGTACGCATTAATGATTTCTGTAAGCATGTTCCATTATAAATTGAACTGATCTAATTCTTTTTAACTATACATATCTTTGTGTCACTAGTTGTTGATAAGGTTGTTTTTTCTTTCATTTTCCCCCCCTAAACTCGACATAATAGAAGTATTAGCATTTTGTTTTTTGTTTACAATGAAGCATTCAAGTCTTAGCTTTTGGTTTCTTAAGTCGATGAATAAGAGTACATGACAGGGTGTTAATTTTCTCTTCTCTCAACAACAGTTGTATTTTGACATTAAATGATTTTTATTTTGGATGTTCAAATTATTTAAACTCCCAACTTTAGCAATACAATTAATTATTCTTGATTTCTTTTAATTTATGCATCTCACAAATAATGAATAAAAATAAACATACATAGCCGTCAAAAAAAGATACTCCTTACAAATAATTAAATAAGATATAATTTAAAATAGCATTTTTAAAGTGCTACGAAAATTGTGCGTTGCTGGCAAAACATAGCACCAGGGAACTACTTGAAGGAAAACAATTGCCCCAGAAAAAAACTACCTAAAGCAAAACATAGCAAAGGAAAAATGTTATCACAAATAGAGACTTTTAGTAACATGTATAGCAATAACGTTTGTCGAAACGTTATGAATCCTATATGGTACGCGTTAGTCAAACGCAAGCAAAGCCCCCGTTTGTTGTAGATTGACAAATAATTATTATGCAATCATCAGATAATTAACTTATAGATAGACTTTAATTTTAAGTGGTTGAGGAACTCTCATTTTTTGTATTGTGGCATTTTAGTAATCAACAAATGAGGACATCCACTATACCAATATCTTTATGATTTGGAGACCCACTACTTAGGGTAGTGGTTGGGAAACTTCAGTCATAAATATAGATTTTGTGACTCTATATTTGACGGTCAATGATATTCTCATGCAATATTGTAAACTAAGAAATCTAGAGTGAATGAAATCTCGTGTTTATTGGAAGAATTAAATACAATCTTTGACTTTTTTTAGACAAATCCTCATTAATTAATTAGAATTAATTAACAGTACTCATGTATTAATATTTGTTAGTAGGTTAAAACAAAATTTAGATCTAGCTCTAATCATAATTATTCATAGAATTGAAAACACCTCAAAAAATAAATAATCAAAGAAAAAAGTCACAACACATGATAATTAAGTATACTGGTGAACAAAGCTGAATGTTTGTAAACATTAGGTTCGAATTGGTATATTTATATATTCTTAGAGTACAATCTTGATTCCTAATTGTTGCGCAAATCAAAGTTAATGAGTTTTAATTGAGTTAATCAAATTAAATTATAGGTATCAACATAATGTCTTAATAATAAAATACTTTTAGTATGATACATTTCAGCCATAATATCCTCAAGACACTGCTCTAAAAACCGATCACCAATAATATTAAAAAATGCTTACTACGATGCCACACTTGAAAGGTAAAAGAATCATGTAGCACAAAATGACAACTAAAAGTGATACATGATAGTCTTGTCACTAGTATTTCTTCAAATTGAATGTACATAATTTATTTCGCTCATGTCTATGAGAAAAAAAGTAAATGGAATGCTTAAAATTATTTTGAGAAAATCACAATGACTTGAGATAATATAGATGAAGATTTTTAAGACGCTACGAAAATTATGCCTTGCTGGCAAAACATAGCACAATGAAAACATTGCTTGAAGGAAAGCAATTGCTCCAGAAAAACGCTATCTAAAGCAAAACATAGCAACAGAAAAATGCTATCATGGATTGAGACTTTTAATAACAGGTAGTCAAATGCTAGCAAAGCCAGCTTTTGTTGTAGATTAACAATAATTATTATGTCATCATCAGATAAATAATTTATGGATATATTTTAATTTTTAGTGGTCGACGAACTCTCATTTTTTGTATTGTGTCATTTTTGTCATTAACAAATGAGGACATCCACTGTACCAATATCTTTATGATTTGGAGCCACTACTCAGGGTAGTAGTTGGGAAACTCCAATCATAAATATATATTTCGTGGCTTTATATTTGACAGTCAATGATATTCTCATGCAACATTGTTAACTAAGAAATCTAGAGTGAATGAAATCTCATGTTTTTGGAAGAATTAAACTTTATCTTTGACCTTTTCTTTTAGATAAAATACTAATTCATTCAATTTAACGGTACTCATGTATAAATATTTGTTAATAGGTTAAAACGAAATTTAAATCTAGCTCTAATCATTAGTATTCATAGAATTGAAAATACCTCGAAAAAATAAATATTCATATCAAAAAGGTCACAACACATGTTAAGAGGTTAAAACGAAATTTAGATGTAACTCTAATTATAAATATTCATGTAATTGAAAATACCTTAAAAAAGTAAATATTCATTCAAAAAGATCACGACACATGATAATTTAGTATAACGGCGGACAAAGCTTAATATTTGTAAACATCAGCTCCTAATTAGTATATTTATATATTCTAGGGTTTGTTTGGCATGTTGGTTCATTCCAACTCAAACTGTACTTTTTTTATCTTTTTCCCAAAAAGTTTGTCTTTTTTCCAAAAAGTTTTTTGTCTTTTCTGAAAATTCAAAAAAATTTACTATTACAACTAAAATATTTCAACTCAAACTAACATATCAAACGGACCCAGAGTACAGTTTTGATTCCTTATTATGGTGCACAAACCAAGGAATAATTTTTAATTTATCTAATTGAATTAAATATTAGTATCTACATGATGTCTCTCAATAATAAAACACTCTTGGTATGATTAAATTCCGCCATAAAATCCTCAAGTCATTGCTATAAGAACCGATCACCAATATAAAAGACATTATTAAAAAATGCTTACTACAATGCCAAACTTGAAAGGTAAAAGAATCATCTAACACAAAATGACAATAAATTTGGTAAATAATAGCCTTGTTATTACTAGCATTTCTTCAAATTGTGCGTATATAATTTATTTCGCTCACGTCGATTAGAACAAATCGGAACAAATTTGGTAAATGAGATCTATAGCCTTGTTATTACTAGCATTTCTTCAAATCGCAATGAATTGAGATAATATAGATGAAGTTTGTGTTTGGGTCGCTAATTGGAGATGAAATTTTAAGTTGAAGTTACCTATCTTTTCAAAAACTTGTTATAATTTTTGTTGATTTTTTAAAGAAAGACAAAATTTAAGATGAAAAAAATATAGTTTAATTAGAGTTAAACTTAAATATCAAACGAAGCGGAAGACTAGAGGCTAAGGACACTTGTGAATGATCCTACTAATAATAAGTGCAAATCGAAGAGAAAACGATGAAATCCAACACTCTTCTTCTACTCAAATAATTAATGTGTTGTGTGTGTTTTCCCTATATATTTATATAGATCCAGACTTCGGAAGAGCACATGAGGGATTCAAATATTGTTGCTTTTTTCGTACGTTTTGTAAAAGATTAGGACAACGTTTAAGCTGCCATTTGCATTGCTTCTTTTGCTTCTTCTTCTCTTCTTAATCTACTTTTTCACGTCAGAAATCCATAGCTCAGAAGGTATTTACTTTCTTCTCTCTCATATCTGATTATTCCTTATTATTGCATCCTTAATTTTCCTACATAAATCACGCATACACATACCTATAGATATTTACCATGGAATTTATGACACACACACACACACACACACACACGTATATCGCTCAGATCCCAACCAAATGTTAACTGCTTTGAATTATTACATAAATCCGTACAATATAGACTGCAAGTTTTTTCTGTCTTCCAAAATTAGTGTCAAATTTTAAAACCTTTACTTGGACTTTCTTTTTTTTCTTTCTTCTTCTCATTGTTTTTTTCTTGATGAGTATTTGCTTATTGAAGAAAATAAAAGTGGGTTATGTATTTCTGTAATTGAACTGAGATTTTCAAAGATTGTAGGGGCAAAAAAAAAAAAAAAAAAAAGAGCAAAGCAAAAGAAGAATTAACCATTCTAGCAAAAAAGAAGAATTAACTAAATAGGGTTTTTAATTGTAAAAACTTGTATCTCAACTTTAAAACACATGCTTCTTTCAAGAGATCAATTTCGACAAACTTTATGAACAATCTGCTTTATTAATTAATCAGTGAAGTTATATGCACAGTTTGATCTCTGTGTGCTGAGTTTTGCTCTTGAGGTCAAGTACTGTACTTAATTAATTATATTTGTTTTAGCTAATTAAATATATAACTAATAACTGTCTCGTTCACCACCGCAGGTGTCCATGCGTATATCAACACTTAAGTTATTCTCTGTATTGTTCTTTTTTTTTTTTTTTTTAATAAATATTGTTATGAATTGTCTTCTAACATTATTGTAACGTTATACATCATTTTTGCACGATATAAATAAACTTGACCTATATCTATCTGAGATGTACAACTCTCTCTCTCTGGTTTTTTTTTTTTTTTTTTTTCCCAACATCAATAAGATATTACTATCACTCACAAAATCACACAACATAAAAATAATGATTCAAGAACGAGACTGCATATTGGATATTTTTTGGGATGGCAACAAAATCAGTCAGCTACTTTCAGCCAGAGTCGTACAAGATATTGTCACGATGTGATTATAGAGGTCTCTCGTTCATACTTTAAGACGTAAAGTTTTCTTTCTTTTCTATTTTTTTTTTTTTTTTGAGGAATTAACCAACCTTTGTTTGCTGGAAATTTTGTTATTAATTTGTTAATCATTTCTTACTATTGCGAAAATTGGAAATTAACTATAGGCATAGCTAACTATTTATACATGATTTCTCAACTAAAGGCTAACATTTCATATTATTCACTCACCTACCACTTTCAGGGTAAATAACTACAATCTGAGCAGTAATAAGTAATAAATAATAATAATAATAATAATAATTTAAAAGGTTCCATTCATGTTTAACACTACCCATTAATAAAATTTTGGTCTCATAATATGAGACACACATACGTGGCCTATCTTGTACTGGAAATTTTTAACATCAGTACTCCTAAACATAAATAAATAAATAAATTAATTAATTAATAAAAGTGATTGACTGATTGGTTGATTGAATATTCTTGTAGTTATCATTTTGTTATTCTTTTCATGTTTAGAAATTATGCAAATTTATACATATCAATTAACTTGATTTTATGATTTGATTTTAGGTTTCCTAATTTTAATTTTTCTCTATGTAATCTTGTACTAATTCAATAGAAATTGTGAATGAGAATTATTTGAATCTAAAATTTCAAGTAGTTATCAAAGAGAATGATCCTGAGTTCGAATCCTTACAACGTTTATTATCATTCATATTGATGGAATAAAATAGCACCAAATTATGAGCTTCAAGCTAATTAATAGAATAAATTAGTAGTATATATCACGAACGTTCTACACAACGATCTTCAATTAAAAACAGCTAATCACTGCATTTAAAAAAAAAAAAAAAAAAAAAAAAAAAAAGAATCCTATTAGATAGCAGGACAATTTTCGTTTAGGTTTTTGATACTTTTGCCCCTTTTACTTTGAGTTAATTAGCGTGTTACTCCCTAATCTTTTAAATTTTATGCTGTTAAAAGAGTACCATCCCCAGATGCATATGAGATATTAAAATATGAAAGTCAATGCCCTTTTTCACATAACATGAAGCCATTTTTTGTCATCTAAAAGTTCAGTCTCTACATTCAAATGAGCTCACATATATGAGAACATTTATTTCCAAAAGTCATAATAAATTTCAGAGTAATCTTTACTTTATTCAATTCAGACAACAACATATTCACCAAAATTACATTATTAGAGAATATATTTCCAAATTGAAAAAATAAAATAGTTAAAGGAACAAAAATGCCAAATAGAATTTTAATTTCCTCACCAATGATTATTCATCAATGTTAATCACAAGAGTTCCTTTTATATACGTTTATTTTTCTATTCCTTGAATGTTGCTCTAAATACCTATATATGGAATCAACAAAGGAATATGTTACATATTGCACAGACATGCCAAATAAAATAAATTCATTATTTCCTTGTACCATTGACATTAATATTAATACTTGGGGAATCAGAAAACTAGGTACATTATATTATATCCAGCAAAACACAAGAGAGAAAATTAAGTGCTATCTAGAGAACATGGAGGTGGCGATTCAGCTTATCAAAATCATTCTCACAATCGTTTTGCTCGGTCTTATTCGGCCCCTCATCAAAGTTTGTGACGCTCTAATTCTGAAACCGCAAAGGCTTCGGTCGAAACTCCAAAAGCAAGGAATCAGAGGCCCTCCACCTTCGTTTTTAGTTGGCAACAGTCTTCAAATGAGGAATGCACTGTCACAGGTCCAAAAATCACCACAAGGAGAACAAAGCCAAATGGTCTATAATTTTTCTCCTTTACTCTTTCCATCCATAGATCAATGGACTGAACAACATGGTACTTCATTCAGTTTCAACATTTCAAATAGGCAATGATTTAGACATATCTATGTAAATAATTAATTAATATTAGACGAACCTGCATCTTTGATGAGCTGTATTTGGTAATATTACAAAATTAACGTTCAGAGTGCAGGTTCAGTGTTTATGTTCATTCAAGGAAACATACCATTTTTGCACATATACGATCCAGATTTGGTGAAGGAGATAATCACATGCACTTCATTAGACCTTGGAATTCCACCTTACTTCAGAGATTGCCTGGTCCTCTTCTTGGCCAAGGCATTTTGGGCGTAGATTCTTCCAATTGGGCTCACAAAAGAAAAGTGCTGTCTCCTATGTTTACTATCGATAGCGTCAAGGTACATAAGCTCGAATCAAAATATAAACTCCAATGTTACCACGTCTTCTAATAACTTAAACTCCAATTGGGCTCACAAAATTGAAAAGTACCATGTCGTTCAGTCCATTGATCTATGGATGGAAAGAGTAAAGGAGAAAAATTATGGACCATCTGGCTTTGTTCTCCTTGTGGTGACTTTTGGACCTGTGACAGTGCATTCCTCATTTGAAGAGTGTTGCCAACTAGAAACGAAGGTGGAGGGCCTCTGATTCCTTGCTTTTGGAGTTTCGACCGAAGCCTTTGCGGTTTCAGAATTAGAGCGTCACAAACTTTGATGAGGGGCCGAATAAGACCGAGCAAAACGATTGTGAGAATGATTTTGATAAGCTGAATCGCCACCTCCATGTTCTCTAGATAGCACTTAATTTTCTCTCTTGTGTTTTGCTGGATATAATATAATGTACCTAGTTTTCTGATTCCCCAAGTATTAATATTAATGTCAATAGTACAAGGAAATAATGAATTTATTTTATTTGGCATGTCTGTGCAATACGTAACATATTCCTTTGTTGATTCCATATATAGGTGTTTAGAGCAACACTCAAGGAATAGAAAAATAAACGTATATAAAAGGAACTCTTGTGATTAACATTGATGAATAATCATTGGTGAGCAAATTAAAATTCTATTTGGCATTTTTGTTCCTTTGACTATTTTATTTTTTCAATTTGGAAATTTATTCTCTAACAATGTAATTTTGGTGTCTGAATTGAATAAAGTAAAGAGTACTCTGAAATTTATTATGAATTTTGGAAATAAATGTTCTCATACATATCATGTGAGCTCATTTGAATGTAGAGACTGAACTTTTAGATGGCAAAAAATGGCTTCATGTTATGTGAAAAAGGGCATTGACTTTCATATTTTAATATCTCATATGCATCTGGGGATAGTACTCTTTTAACAGCATAAAATTTAAAAGATTAGGGAGTAACTCGCTAATTAACTAAAAGTGAAAGGGGCAAAAGTATCAAAAACCTAAAAGAAATTGTCCTGATCCATTCAAATGATTCTAATATCAAATTAACTTTGAAGAAAAAAACTAATTAAGAATTAAATTGTAATTATACAATTTCAGTAAAATTAAATAATAAAATCTTTTTTATCCCTTACTTTGTTCACCTTGGTTACTTAACTCTCATCTCTTCCTCCCCCCCCCCCCCCCCCTCCCCCTTCCTCTCTTACTAAACAAGACCTAAAGGCGAATTAAAATTATTGCTAAACTAAGCCTATAACTACTTATTTGTAATAATTGTCTGTAAATGCTTGGGGTACTTGAAGAAAAACAAAAAAACAGTATATCTGCATACCAAACAAAAGATAATTAACATTAAAAGACACACAGTTAATTTGACGGTCTACTGCACGAGTGATCACGATAAAAATTTATAGTACACAATATAAAACTGCTTGTAGTCATGGATTAGACTAAAGAAAATTTAATATAATGATCCTACTAGTAGTGACATATAAGGATTCCTACTTTAGAAATTTGAAAATTCTATTCGTTGGAAATAAAACAACGCTGATTAAGTAAAAAGAAAAAAAATTAATATTCCTTTTATTTATTTTTTACTTATTTTATATTATTTATTTATTACTTAGTTTTGAAGGGGCAAACACTGCTTTTTAGAAACAAAAGGGCATGTATAGAGATCGTGTACAAGTGCTCGTCTTGTTGTGTTCAAGGCTTTAAGCTTATGACTGATTGCTATATATATATATATATATATATATATATTAATTGCTACCGGTTCTTGAACATATGGTTCTCTTTTTGTTAGTTTGATAAACAATAGTATTGGTTCCGTGATTTACGCACCTTTTTCTTTCTTTATCTATATCACGTTTGATCATTGATTTTGGGCACGTTAATAGTGTGTGGAGGTGACCTGCATCTCGGCGCTTTTCAAAATTCGGCCGTCGCTCGGGTTGAATTGGACGGTTGTCGCCATGTGGAGTAGAATCTAGTTTTGTTATTTCGAATTTTTTTATGACTTGGTCAAAATTTAAAAGGAGGAAGGGACTGCGATAGAAACTTCATGCACGAATTTTTTAAATATTTTTATCTTTTAATTAAAAATGAGAGCAATATAACACATAATATAAAAAAATTTTAAAAAAAATTTAAGCTTCGTTTTATATTATTAGGGATAGTTTAGCAGGGAAGGGAGTTAAGGTATTTAAGTCTCAAATTCATTAATTAAAAGGCTTCTTTTTAAATTATTAAAATAGTTGTCCATAAACCACTTAAAACTATAAAAAACAACATCAACATTTATCTTTGGGGGATCCTTAGTTCGACAAAAGGTGTAATTTAAAAATAAAAAATAAAGAAACGCTTGTGGGTAATTTGAATAGGGTAAAGGAGTGAAATAGGTCCCTTTTTTTTGTTTTTCTTTTTTTCATTTTGGTGTGATAAACAAAGGAGAGGAATTTTAAGGTATAGATAATAGTAGTCTTGACGACATTTTGTAGTCATTTATTCAAACATGTATCAATAAATAGGACAATAATATATTTAAAATAAACTTTATGAATACCGAAAGGCAATAATGATGCGTTTATTAAACCATAAAAACTGTAATTGCAAAGGTAAGTAAAAAATAAGAATGATTATTAATTTTCTTTATAGTGTCTATTAGACGGTATAATAGAAAACAATCTAATTCATTTTTCTAATGTTAAACTTAAAAATGTTAATCTTAAAAATAAAATTAATTAAATACTCTCCTACACTATTAAATAAAGATTGGCACATGAGAGCTTATTTAAAGTATGTAAATAAATTTAGCTTTCATCTTTTTTTTTTTTTTTTTTTTGGACAAGAAATCAATAAGGGCATGTTAGGATGAACATTTCTCAAAAATCACTTTTTTTTTTTTTTACCATCCGATTTTATTTCATTGTCTAGATGTTCCGTGCACACAAAATCTATTACATGTCTAACTACATGTAATTAAAGACAATCACTAATTAAAAAAAGGAAAAAGAAAAAAAAAGATTCCTTCCTACCTGGTCTTCCCCAACCGCGATGCCCCACCTCCTCTCTCTCCCCGACGCCGCTGACACCTCCTGTCGCTGCTGTGTTGCACTCGCGACACTCGCAATTGCCGCCGGCGACCCATCCTGCTCGGCTGCATCGCTGAGGCTGACGGCAGGTTTCTTGAGATGGGAATCACTGTTGACAGGCGCGCCTCGTCGTTTGCGAAATCTGGAATCGTCGGATTTTGGCCAAGGATGAGGCCTAGAGGCGGTGGTTGGTTGTTTGCGTTCTCACCGTCGTGGGTTTGGGTGTTGTCGGCGTTCTCGCAGCACCTACGAGTCGACGGAATCACATCGCGAGATCGGATCTTGCGAGCTCGGAGCCCCCCTGCGCAGGTTGACGGCATTGGAAACACCCTAGTCTCACCGGCCTTCTCACCGGTATTGGTTGTTCCTTTCGCTTCATTCGCCGGGATCGGTGGTATCTAGTGGCCAGAGTTCTCCCCCTCCTTCCCTACTCGTCAGATTTTTTCTTTTTCCCATTTTTTTTCCCGGAAATGTTTGATTGTAATCAGGTGTGTTATTATCTGTGTTGGTTTCGAAAACCAATTTTTAAAATTTTGTAGAAGTATGGTACGGATCAAATTGCATATATAAATTTTTTTTTTCCGATGACAATACTTATATTAATTTAATAAAATAAATTAAGAAGAAAATTTAGAGAATGACCGTTGTCCGATTAGATCGAAATTCTTGAACTCCTTCAAGAACTTTCTTGAATACTCTAAATCCTTCAGAAACACCAATCTTCTTGAGAACTCCAAATCGTTCGAAACACTAACGGTTCTTTCTCAGCGTTCTCCAGATCACGATAAACAGGAAACGAGTGGGCGTTTCTGAATTTGGGTTTTATCACACACTTGAATTTTGATTCACTTTGCGTTCTCATGAGACAAGACAAAGTGAAGGAGAAGAAGAGAATAAACTCTCTGAAGAAAATGTTACGTATATCTTTTTTTCTCTGTCAAAAAGGAATTAAATATATCTTCTCTTTTTTTAGATACATGGTATATACTCTCTTTTTAGTATTACAGAGAAATAATTGAGATCTCTTTTTTTTTTTATTTAAATTAATTAATTAATTCAACCATGTGGAACCACTATGCACACGCCCACTAATTTCATATAGTGGGCATGTTTTATGGATACAGGAGAGAGAAAATCTCTCTCACATCAGTTAATTTTTATTTTTTATTTTTATAATTTATTTTGAACTATTCAAAATAAAATAACTGATCTTTTCTCTTCCACATGTATCAAAATTCAAAATTCAAAATTTAATATTCCACATACACTCTGTGGATATTATGTGAATCGCCCTGTGGTGCACAATTACGATGTGGTCTTTACCACACTGTCTAATCTTTAATTTAAAAATATTTTAAATTTATTTTAAATAATCATATTATTTAAAATATAAATTAATCTAATTAATTTGTTGTGTGAATATTAATATAGAATTCTTAATTCTAAATTAATAAATTAACCCAACATGGCTTGAGGATAGTAGGGCATGGCTTACTGCCAACCCCTAGTGCTCGATCCCGTTGAGTATCCTACGTATAGGTTGTAGTAGTACTAGTAGGCAGCCTGTGTGGTCATTGTGGCCAGCTGGTTTCTAAAGGTCTAGTTTTCTGCACTGATGCTTCGATTTTCATCTGTGGGTATTGTGCTTCTGGGTAAGTTCTTCAACCAAACGCATCAGCTTGGTGATCTAAGCGTTTCCTCTGGATGTTAAAGCTACCGGCTGAGTACTAGGACTATTCTGTAGTGGTTCCACCTGCTGTTCACGGTTGTCCGACATGGTTGCTCTGTGCATCTTCAGTGTATGATGGCCAACGGCCTCATGATGGCCGCCAAATTGTAGATGCCGGGATCAATAGTCTAATTTCAACTATGGTTAGATCAAAAGAAAAATATCACACGGGAATTATTAGGGTCCTTGGACATCGCATATAAGAATCATAAAACAATCATAAACGGAAAGTGTAAACAATAAATTGAGATAAAAGCAGTAAAAAATAGCAAGACCGAAATTTAAAGAGATTCGTTAGAATGTCGTGCTACGTCCTCTGAGTCTGTGGTTTCACTATATGAATCTTGAGTACAAAATGTTATAGTTTCTGGGTAAATTCTAGTAGAATAATAGTAAACAAAAGGCTCTCCCCCTAAATAAGAGTGATATTCCTCTATTTATAAAGAGAAGGTAATGGATCTAGACCTGTATGATGGTAGTGGATCGTTCCCCACTACCCGAATAATTCGGAACACGTGCAAGGACATGGGCCAGGAAGTCATAATTGATCGTAGGCTTAGCAGTTATGGAAACTAATCTCTCACAGTTCATTGTTTGCTGATATGAATGCTAGACAATGAACGATAATTTGTGATGACCAATAAATGACTGAGCATCGAGCGACCGATCAACATTGTTCATCGTTCGTTTTGTTGAACCAAGTACTCACCCAATCTACACTTGGTAAATTTATGGACCTCAACAGAACTGAGACCAAGTGGTTGTACTACTAGAAAAGTTGGCTTAGACGACAGAAATTACACTACAGTTTTACAAAAACCGTCGTCTGAAACTTAATTACATAATGGTTTAAGAAAACCGTCGTGTAAACCTGAGATTACACTACGGTTTAGGGTAACCATCGTGTAATCTCTAAGATTTCTCGATAGTTTAAGGAACCGTCATGTAAACCCGAGATTACACGATGGTTTAGGATAACCGTCGTGTATTCTCCGAGATTACACGACTGTTTAGGGAAACTTTCGTATAATCTCCGTGTAATCTTCTAAAAATCGCTCTAAAAATTTGAAATTTTGTGCTTTGAAATTTGAAACGTGAAATCACTCTAACCTGAGTTTACATGACGGTTTAGGGAAACCGTCGTATAATCTACGTGTAATCTTTCGAAAATCACTCTAAAAATTTGAAATTTTGTGCTTTGAAATTTGAAATTTGAAATCACTCTAACTCGAGATTACATGACGATTTAGGAAAACTGTTGTGTAATTTTCTGAAAATCACTATAAAAATTTGAAATTTTATGCTTTGAAATTTGAAATTTGAAATCACTCTAAATCGTGATTACATGACGGTTTTTGGTAATCGTCATGTAAACCCAAGATCACACGATGGTTTCCATAAACCGTCGTTTCATCTTCTTAAATCACTCTAAAAATTTGAAATTTTGTGCTTCGAAATTCACGTGTAAACCTTTAACTTAAATCCACTTTCCTCATCCCTTTTCATCATTTTCATCTTTCTCCCTCTCGACCACTCAAAGATTTCTCCTACCCACTATCTTCTTCACCCACCCACTACCCTCTCTGTAACGACCCACCTAACACAGGCCGTTACCTTACATACATTCATTCATACATACTTAACAAAACACAGCGGAAATTTTTTCTTTTATACAATAATTATAAACATGTAGTTTATAAAATATGTCTTAATTAAAATATTCACATAATAAAAGTACTTAAAGATTAAAATGCGCAACGGCTTCTCTTCCCACGATTTCACAGTACGCCCCACCATGCTCTGCCATCTTGTATCATACATTGCTGACAGGTTGCTTACCTACAGCATAGACGTAAGACAATGAGCTTTCGCTCAGCAAGTACAACTATTTAATCCGCGTCAT
>JAFMPE010116047.1:0-11905 GCA_024759925.1 Ficus religiosa | reverse complement strand
AAAAAAAAAAAAAAAAAAAAAGTTGAAAACACACCAACTGCAAAGAGCATATGAGACCTGCGGGTCTCAACTCTCAGTTGGTCGGCACTAGTCGTTTTTATCAGCTTCGCCTGGTCATCACACATCGCAAAGTAAAACTTAGCTACAGGCACTACCCCTCCTCTGTCACCCACCAACCAAATCACGCCACGTTGTTTATTTTGATTTTCTTTGTTTCAAAGCTATTAAAATCCCCAAAAAGAGCATAATTAACCCCGCCGTACTAAACTCACACCACTGGGTCGGACCCTTTCGGTGCTACCTCCAAACGATGTGACGCGTGGCGTCGCTCATTCGATGGGGTGTCTCCCGTCCGTCGTTACTAATGATACGTGACACGTGTTGACTAATTTTTCACTCACGGAGCCAATCAGGAGCGAGCGTGCGTGTGTTTCGGGGACAGGCGGGTGAGGGACCCACTTCCTCTGCTTTCGTGACGTTTTATCGCCAAAAGAAAGCGCGTGGGATATATTTGGGATTTGGAGTGGCTAATTGATAAATAAGGTAAAGATGTGAGGGTATTTCTGAGATTTCAGCCGCTACTAAACATGCGTAATAGTTCTTTACTTTTCTCCCTTGTCGAAGGCCTGGCCGAGACACTTGCACAGAAGAATAAAAAGAGGGGAGAGAGAGAGTCTAGCGCGAGAGAGAGAGAGAGAGAGTCTAGAGAGAGAAAGTCGAAGCTTCCCCACTGCGACGTCAATGGCGGTTAGGGTTTTCAATCGGTCCACCAAACTGTAACCTCTTTCCTTTTCGTTTTCACCCATTTCTCTCCCTTTCAGCTCGCCCACGCAAACCCTAATTCGCGAACGTGCCTCGACCTCTCCACGCTTCTGATTTCAATCGCGTCTCAATTCTAAGCTTCGAAATTGGAATCGCACACGGAGGAGCTCGAATGGGCGCGCCGGAGAAATCGCAGGCCAACGCTAGTTCGATGCAGGTAGGTTTGGCGTTACTTCAATTCAAAGCTTCAACCGATTATTTGCCCTAGAATAAGAGTAATTCTTAAGTACTCTCTCATGGTCGATTTTGAAGCTTTAGGTTTGCTTTTCGGGTCTTAATTATTGGTATTGGTCTATATTAGTTGAAATTACGAGAAGTCCGGTAATTCAATCTTTAGGGCGAGACTTACAATTCGGCGATTCGGTTTTTTGGCTTTTTGATATAGATAGTTAACTTTTGGCTGTTTTTTTCGCTTGGTATTTCCATTAAGTAAGTAGAATATATCATTTTGGTTGAATTGTTCTTGTTGTTGTTATTGCAAACTTGTAATAATCTTCATTGTCCAAGTATGGAAAATATTCAACATAAGTTTTTCTACTGTTTTAGTGTTTAGCAAACTTGTAATATTCTTCATTGTCCAAGTATGGAAAATATTCAACATAAGTTGTTCTACTGTTTTAGTGTTTAACAAAAGTGCTGCTTTGAGTGTTATGTTGGGTGTCTACTTGAATTTTCGAAATTTTGGTCTAATATAGTTGCAAGTAATATCAACTTTTTTGTTTCTATATATATGTGGAACGAATTTGGTTTTGGTTGTGTTGGTATGTGAATGAATCCTGTAGATTTAGCACGTTAGATTCTTAAAGCTTGCCACTGGAAATCTTCGGTCTTCGAAGGCTCGTCTGAGATCTTTATATTGGTTAGTTTAATTAGGGAGGAGCCCGAGTTGCTTCTAAATTGGTTTGATTATACTTGGTGTCTGTTTCTTCCTATTTTCGTTGTGTTGGTCTCGTTTTTTGTTTGCTTTTGTTTTATTGGAATGCACTTTGTAGTTTTAATGTTAGTGTGGTATTATTGCTTGGTAGTAAGTCTGGATGTTTGCCTTTCAAGAGCGATTTTACTTGAAAAACGACAAGAAAAATGACAACTCGCTGACATAGGGTAATTGCACAGTTGTTGCTACTCCTACACTTTCTTATTTGGTAAATTTTGGAATACCAGGTCATTGTGCCTGAAAACTTGCTTTCTGGGCTTCTTAAAATGGACACCTGATTCAATTCTGAAAATTAATCATGCTAAAAGAAGATCATAAAGAAGAAATTGTTTTATTTTTATTTTTAATTTTTCATATCTTATGAAAGATTTTTCCTTGGTATATGAATATCTCCCAGACTTTTGTGCTCTCAAGTCTTTTTCTAATTTTCATTGTTTGATATATCGTTAACTAATGAAAATTATTTTCACTTGGGTTATTTTTCTCATATCCATTTTCTACTGAGGTAATGCTTATGTTTGTGTGTAGCCAATATGGACATGAGCACATTTATCTGTCTGCTCTTACCACACTCTCTTTGTATCAAGTAACCAAAGGTTTAGTTTTGGGGGAATTGTTTTAATTAACTTTTGACGGATAAGGTCATAATGCTTGTACTACTAAAATATTTCGTTGGGAGGAATATCTAGGGTGTGTCAGGTTTACCATGGAGGAATACATATGACATAGTGTAGTTTGTTTCGATTGTGGGAGGGCACTTATTGTTCTCTGTACTTAAATGAATGTGTTTGTGGCAAACCTCTTCTCTGCGTCACGTGATGCAGATAAATATGCTTTCTTTACATGGAAGGTATCAAATTGATTACTATCTGAAAAGCCTAAATGCTACACCAATTCTGTTTGTTTCTAAATAACTTGTGATCAGAAAGTTCTGTTGTGCTCTGGTAACTGATAAACCTTGTTCGTTATTGTTACTTGTATGAGTTTGTTGCTCAACATTTATTATTTCTTCTACAAGGTAGCTGTAATTTTTTTTGGGATGGATCAAATTAGTAAATAATGAAGTGCATATAAGAAGTGGATCTCATCTCTTATATAATTATTCAAAATGATGTCTTTTAAAACCTTACCACTATTAAGTGTAATAAGACCTTCAAGTTTTAGGTGCATGCGTTTTGTAATTTTTAGTTCTTTGTGTATTATGTTTCTTATATTCTTTTTGAGCATGTTTATGCTGGATATACTGGTGCTGAAGCCTTTTCTTTTTATAGCTACAATACTTCTCTATTAGTTTCGGTAATACTGACCGGTTTAACATTTTCTGTCTGAATAAAAATTTCAGCGAGTTAAGCTCTACCGTCTGAGTGAGGATGGGAAATGGGACGATCAGGGAACTGGGCATGTCACTGTCGACTATTTGGAGGTCTGTTCTTTGTCTAGCTTGACATTTGTCTATTTGTACAATGTCGACTCCTTTAAAGTTGATTTGTTTTGGTTGCTGCTTGAAATTGCTTTATTTATTTATTTTTTTTGACCAAATGGAACCATTAACGTAACACAGCGATCAGAAGAGCTTGCTTTATTTGTTTTTGGTGAAGTGGACCATGAGACCTTACTGCTGCACCGTATCAGTGCATCTGACATTTATAGAAAGCAAGAAGGTACTTTGTTTTTTTAATGATGATGTGTTTCCTTTCATACTTTACGTGATGTCTTTATGGATTTGATTTGAATGGCTTCTTTTGCATATTTTTTTGGGGTAGATACTATAATCTCTTGGAGAGATCCAGAGCTTTCCACAGAAGTAGCTCTTAGCTTTCAGGAGGGGACAGGCTGCTCGTACATATGGTACTTACTGGATCATTCTTTCATTTGTTTTCCCCCCTCCTCCCCCTCCCTCCTCTCTCTCTCTCTCTCTCTCTCTCTCTCTCTCTCTCTCTCTCTCTCTCTCTCCCCTTTTCTTTTAGCAGTTTTTTCTACTTATCGTTGTTGTTTTGTTTAGGGACCATATCTGCAATGTGCAACGAACTATGAATTTCAATTCTCTTAACAGTAAGTGCATTGGTGAACGCTAACAGGTGAACTGTCAATTTCCATGTTGATGAATAATTGAGTTAATATTTTGCGTAGATGAGACATTTGGTGCAAACAGTGAGTTGAGGGAGCTACCTGCAGTAGAGCTATCTTCACTTCCTTTAATACTTAAGGTGAGGTAAAATGGTTGTTTTTATATTCCGAGTTTGTTGATAATTTTTGCTTTTTAACTATGCTTTTTGATGTTTTGATTTGATGAACTTCGAATGTTTTGTAAATGTTGCTTCATGGTAATTTTTTGAAGCTTTTTGATTCTACATTTAATTGGTGGCTGTGGATTCTGCTTTACTCCTCTGTATCCTAATGATCTGATGAAAATGTAAAAACATGATTGCTGGCCTGAGCTGAGTTGGTTGTGGAAGTGTTATTTGTTGAACAAAAGATTTCCAGATCTTCTTGGTTATCTTGGAGTTTCTTCCTGCCATGAGGGAAGGATTCTGTTTTGTTCTTTTTGTTTGAGAGAGAGGGAGAGGGAGAGGATAATCGAAAACATGATAAATCGTGACACCATGCTGTTTATTAATCTTTCTTGGTGTACAAATGTCATTGCATCATGATTTGATCATTTATACTTTTTATAAGCTCGTTAACATCATTTATGAACATCAATCCTGCATTTTATGGTCTTGATGATTTATGATATTGCTTGGTATGAACTAGTTACATAATTCTAGTTTCAATTCATTTTACTTCAGTTTTGTTTTCTTTTGTTTTATCCGTATTGGAGTTTTAGTTGCAACTGTTTTCTCCCTTTCTTGGAAAATGAGATTGAGTTATGTTACTGGGTTTTACATCTATTACTAGTTCGTGGACAATCAAAACATGCATAACATGGCGTGTGTATGTCTATTTATGGGCCAAGCGGTGATGGAAACAACTTCTTTGCTTTGTGATAGTAGTAAGATATAACATAAAACACACACACACACACACACACACTCTGATGGGCCAAATGGTGATTGTAAGAGCTCATGTTACTGATGTTGTAATCGTATTATCTTTTCTTTTTGAATCTGTTTCTGTCTCAAAACGATTTTCTATCTAGATGTTTAAATGCTTCTGATTTTCTTGCAGACTTTGGTTGAGAGTGGTCTTGCCGATCAGATGCGACTAACAGATCTTATCTTGAATGATGTAAGCTTGTAAGCCTTGAACATGCTCCCTTAGTCTGCAGATTCAGTATCTTGTCCTACTAATTTGTTGGTGGTCCTGCCTTCTTTTCATCATTTTGAGGACCTATCGAGAAAAGATATGCTAAAAACACGTTTGTTCCAGATGCTTACGGGTGCCATTTTCCTATTATTTTCTGTTTATGTGGATTATTAATGTTTTCAAGTTCTGATGCAACTCATGTAATTGCAGCAAGATTTTTTTCGGAAGCTGATGGGTATATTTACAATTTGTGAAGACTTGGAAGATATTGATGGTCTACAGATGATTTATAAAATAGTAAGGGGAATCAGTAAGTACTCTCCTCTCCTCTAATTTATGTTATTAAGATGCTGTATATGGTGGTATGCTTTATTCTTGCTGACTGGTTTGCGTATATTTTCCCTACAGTTATGCTGAACAGTCCTCAGATCTTCGAGAAGATATTTGGTGATGAACTGATCATGAATATTATTGGTTGCCTTGAGTGTATGTATTTTTTTTTTTTTAAATACATATATGTTTATTTTTTAAATTATGTTTTAAAACACTCTTAGGATATCTGCCTGTTTGTGTTTAGATGAAAATTTTCAATTATCTTCAGACAAGAAATGAAAAATCATGACCTTTTCTTTTCAAATTTTAGTTGATAAGTTGGTATAAATTAAAAATTTAGCCTGCTCTCCCTGGCTACCCCCCCCCCCCCCCCCCCCCCCTCCTCTTTCTCGTGCTTTCTTAGAAATGGGCTGGAGGAGGTTCAAATAATGTTTTTATTTGTAATTCGTTCAATAGTTTTAACTTTTACCTTTTTCTTTAATAGATGCAATAAATGCGTTTACTCCACTTATTACTGTAGCTGGGTTTGTTTTATTTTGTTAACTTATCATTCATTCAAAGCCAAATTTATTATTTATTAATGTGGCTGGTTTGCAGACGATCCTGAGGTTCCTCATGTTCAACATCACCGTAATTTCTTAAAAGAGCATGTTGTTTTTAAGGAGGTAACTTTGGGAACTTCTTGTTAGA
Organism: Ficus religiosa; assembly: GCA_024759925.1. Lineage (NCBI taxonomy): Eukaryota > Viridiplantae > Streptophyta > Magnoliopsida > Rosales > Moraceae > Ficus > Ficus religiosa. The sequence continues at coordinate 5,880 of JAFMPE010116047.1, read as the reverse complement.
CTATTTTTAGAAGGATCGGTAAATTGGTTGAAAGCTATGGAGGCTCGATGCCATCTGGTTATTTTAGATTTGGTTGTTTGTTGCTTAGATATATGTATTTTTTTTAGGCTATACCAATTAAAGATCCTCTGGTCCTCTCAAAGATTCATCAGACATATAGAGTTGGTTATCTGAAGGTGAGTATCTCTTTTGTTGTCTCTTCTGTTTTCTTGGTTGGAATCATTATTCTTACTTGGTATCACTTTGTTAGGATGTGATTTTGGCCAGAGTATTGGATGAGGCCACTTTTGCAAATCTCAACTCCATTATTCATGCAAACAATGCCATTGTAAGATTTTACAACTCCATTTATTGATTGGAGTGATTCTACAACTAAATTATCTTCTTGTTTTGGGAGATTTTTAACCCTTAATATTTATCTTTGTAGGTTGTTTCTTTATTAAAGGATGATAGTACCTTTATTCAGGAATTGTTTGCTAGGTTGAGGTCACCCTCCACCTCTGCAGAATCTAAAAAAAATTTGGTAATTGGTGATTCGATAGTTTCTGTTCTGTTCTTTTGTATTCTTCTGTTTTTATGTTTGTTTCATTTTCTTTTTAGCTTTCTCTTTGTTCTTTGAGGATTCCTTATCCTCTTTCCTTTGTAATTGCTTGAATTATCAATGAAAGGAAGTTTATACACACACACACACACACACACACATTTAAAAATTGTTGCATTCAATACCCTAGAATTGTTTTTAAGATACTACACGGTATCGACATCTTTTTCCTGTCTTTGGTGTCAAAATTTAGGTATACTTTGTGCACGAGTTCTGTAGTTTAAGCAAGAGCCTGCAGATGGTTCAGCAGCTCCGGCTATTTAGGTATGTTATAACTGAGGTTATATAACTCTAACTTGACTTGTCTTTTGTAAATCATCATTTGCTCCTGAACTTATGATTGTTAAGTATAATCACTGTGCTGTGAAGATAAAATCTGGTTATTTTTTTCTTCAACTCATTGAATGTTCTTGCTTATTAAGATTTGGAAGTAAATTTTTGCAGGGATCTCATGAATGAAGGCATATTCGACATCATCGCTGATGCTCTGCAGAGTCAAGACAAAAGGCTTGTGTTAACTGGGTAATGGTGACTCATAAGTGTCCCACTTCTCGATTCAGTCTTCCTTATGGTTCTTTGTTTTTATTGAATTTATTATATAGTTCTAACAGAAGTAGTTATGGTTGATGCAGGACAGATATCCTCATTCTTTTCTTAAATCAGGATCCAAACCTTCTGCGTTCTTACGTTGTTCGTCAGGAAGGCATTCCACTTCTAGGACTTCTGGTATGCATGTCATGCAAGTTTTTTGTCTTTTTGTGATTAGATTCTATTTGCATTTGCCCTACCATGCTCTTTCGGAAAACACCAGGAGAATAATATACTAACTCTTAGTGCTCATTTGAATAAATTTTCAAATTTAAAATCTGTGATCTCCTAGTAGCCTAAAAATAAATGAATAACCAATGGTTATATGAGCAATTATTTTAGATTATAGGACTGAGGATTGCTTTAAAAGGGGATGATTCTCATTATTGTCTATTTGAGTTTCTGCTCAGATCTTTGGATAGACGATAGTTTCCTGTGAAAGGGCAAGTCTCAGACTTGAAGAGAATTGCAGGCATTCATTTTTTTTTTTTTAAAATAAAAGATTGGTCTGCTTTGAAAAATCATAACGTGTTATCCAAAAGTTGTTTAGTGGCATTTTCAAAAGCATATAACGCAGAGTGATGGTCATCCTGGGTAATATATCCAAGTTATGCTCTAAACTTATCCTGATAATGTGCTTTGAGCTATAAACTAATTCTGATAATGTGCTTTGACATTGCTTTTTCGACTTCGTAATGGCTAGAGAGAGATCGGTATTACAATTTAAATATAGAATGACTGCAATTATGTGAAAGAAGTTGGTAGTACAGGCCATCATAACATATTTTTGGTTGTCTTACAGGTCAAAGGGATGATAACAGATTTTGGGGAGGACATGCACTGCCAGTTTCTTGAGATTCTTCGAAGTCTTCTAGATTCAGTTACGTTGGCAGGAGCTCAGGTGCCTGCCTTGGATTTTTTTTTAGTAACTCACTAGTTATTGGTTATATAAGAGACTCGGCTATTCATTGTGTAAATGCAATTTTCTTTGTCCGTCTATTTTAATCAAGTCCTAAATTAGTGACTCATGGAAATTTGTGTTGATGTCCGTTTATTTGCTCTGCACTTCAATGCTCCTTTAAGTGTAACTAGTGAATAGAAGCAAGTTCCTAAAAAAGTTTCCCATGGGTTAACTCTCTCTTAAGTTTCATTGACTCCCAGAAGAAAATCTATCTTTGGATCTTGTCAAACCCTTTCCTTCTCACTTCTCCTCGTGTCTTTTGTCATCCTCCATGGAAGCTTCTTACCTTTATTTGCTTGACATTGGTGCCAGAATTCCGTACCTGCTTTCTTCCTTGTCTGAACTCATATATCGGTTATACTATTTGAAACTGTTAGATAGTATTCACCTTTTCTGCAAAATGAGAAATGCTTTTTATGATTATTATTGCTACTGTTATAATTATTACCATTCTTTTACCTTGTTAATGCTTGCATTACTGTTATTGAAACAATTATTTTCCTTGGCGAGGGTTCTTGCCCCTTCTCTTGCTCCCATTTTGAGTCGAGGTGTTTTCTTAGGTTCTTGCATAATTGTGTTGATTGAATGTTAAAGAATGCAATGGGTTGTTATGACTGATAAACATTGTCTAGTTGTTTAGTTGCTTGTTATTGTAAAATCTTATATGCATCTTGTACTGCAATGATTGTGCAATAGAGGGTCTGCTACATATTTGACTATATTCATGCAGGTGTAGCATTTTGAATGTTGATTTGTAGTTTATTATGTTTCTGCTGAATTGTTGGAAAACTTGTCAGTAAAACTTTCGTGTAAGATGGAATTCGTTTTAATTTTTGTTCAATTATTTATTTTTCAGTGTATTTTCTTGTCAAACATTTTTGTTTGTTTCTTTTGTTGCAGAGAGATGCGATTATTGAGATTTTCTATGAGAAGCATTTGGGTCAACTAATTGATGTCATAATAGCATCGTGTCCGTTAGATGACAGTGCTCAATCTATTGGTAAATCTTCGGGCATTGGTGGAAGAGTTGAAGAGCAGACTGTCGTGAAGCCTGAAATTTTGTCCAACATATGTGAATTGCTATGCTTTTGTGTTCTGCACCATCCTTATAGAATAAAGTAATGATTGAATTCTTTCTTCTGCAATCATTAAGAAATGTATTTTTGTTACTGGCCTTTTAACATAAAATGCTTGCACATTTGGGTTTTGCAGGTGTAACTTTCTTCTAAGTAACATGATAGATAAAGTTTTGTTACTGACACGAAGAAGAGAAAGATACTTGGTGGTTGCTGCTGTGCGATTTATCCGTGCGACGCTTTCTCGTTGGGTGAGCGAGTTTATTTTGATCTTCAAAAGCTAATGGAATGGAACAATCTTGAGTTGTTGCTGCAGATCTTTTTAATACATTGAAAGTATGCCTGAACCTGCAGGATGAGCATTTGGTTAATCACTTTGTTAAGAACAACCTTTTCAAGCCAATTATAGATGCCTTTGTTCGTAATGGCAATCGGTATAACTTGCTCAACTCTGCCATTCTAGAACTTTTTGAGTTCATCCGAAAGGTAACTCTCTTTTTCATCTCCCTCTTTGGATCTTGAATTATGCATATGATCTTTCTTATTACAATTCTGTTCCATACAGGAACACATGAAATCATTGCTAAAATATATTGTGGATTCGTTTTGGAATGAGTTGGTCAAATTTGAGTATTTGGCATCAATCCACTCTCTAAAAATAAAATACGAGCAGGTATTTTCGTTTTCTTTGTGTTTTCTTCAATCATTAGATATAGTGCTTTTACTGATGAGCGTTTCCACAGTGTTTAGAGCCTTGTGGAGCAAGAAGCACTGTTACTGTGTCAGAGTCGAGAAAGAGAAATGATGAGCGTGCTTTGGAGAAAGAGGAGGAAGACTATTTCAACGAGGACAGGTATGTATCTGTTTCAAATAACAATGATTTGGAATTGCTTGATTTTCTTTGTTACCACGACCACTGAGTATGGTCTCACGTAATCAGTGATGAAGAGGACACGGCATCGGCATCGGCATCGGCATCGGCATCCATGTCAAGTAGTACCCCAAAAGGACAAGCTCAACCTGTCTTAGCCAATGGAGTTGCTGTAAGCTATACGGCCTCGAGGTATTTTATCTTGTACCCTTCAAAAAGGAGAAGAGAAAAGAACTTGTATTTTGTTTGCATTACGTTTTTCTAAATAATTAGTGCGTCCACATTGCTTCTTTTAGTCCAAGATCCGTTGGGCTAGTTGATTATGATGATGATGAGGATGACGAAGATTACAAGCCACCACCAAGGAAACAACCTGATACTGATGAAGATGAAGGAACAATAGTAGACTCCTTTAGGTTGAAGCGGAAATTGGGTCCGAAGGATAAGGAACCTGAGCAAGTAAAGAGGCAGCGTTTTGGTAAAAACGTGAAATCAAAAGATAATAAAGTACTCGCTGCATTGTGTACGACACTCAGCCAGGCAGTGCTCCCCGGTAGCAAAACTGCAAGCACAGCAAATGCAACTTCTCGGACAGATGACGAGCACAATAGCTCTGTTGAAGAAAATCACAAGGAGAATGATTGTGCTGTTTCCAGAGGGTGTACTGATAACAACATCAGTTCTGACGAGAACCATATAGAGAATGAACCGGCTGCTTCTAGAAGCTGTTCTGAGCTCTTGCACACCACGACCTCGGAAAATAGGCAGTTGAGTGGAGAGGACTGTGCCTTAATATCTCCGAAATCCTCGCCGGAAATGGCTGTGAATGGTTCTTGAGTTGTGTTCCTGATCAGCCAGAAGTGGTTTTCTATCGTTGTTTAATGATTCAAGTCATGAATGTGGTTGGTACCAAAAGCAGTCCCCGAGCCACAACGATACCATTCGGAGGGCAAAAGAAAAGGGGGGAAACAACAAAAGGTGTTGAGATAAGTTTTACGGCTTTTCCGTCCGCCAAGAGGAATGAAACACTGTATATTGCCATTGGAGGTCGAAAGAATTGGTCACAATTTGTGGCCGCATCTACAAACCCCCTCCCTTTCAGTTGGCTTACGAGGGCAGCTTTGAGTTTGGTAGTTGCTTTTGTATGACATTCATCAGCATTTGATTTTCTTTATCCGATTTTTCTTTCCCTTTTTTTTTTTTTTGGGCAAAAAAATTTACCTTTTTTACTTTTTGCCTCACTTTACTTTAGCAAATATAAAACAATGTGACAGAGAGGGCACCAAAATATGCCCTGCATAGTGTCCCTTTTCTTACATTTTTATTTAAAATTAAAATGTTTTTGTGGTGCTGGGGTTGGGGTTGTAACCGAGTTTTAAGAAGAAAAAGAAGGGGGGGTTAAGAGGCCAATTTTCTCCTATGTAGGGGTAGGAAGTGGAACCATTTTAATAGATTATTGTAAATTAGTTATTGAGATGACTATTATGCAATCAAACTCCCTTTTTATTTATTTATTTATTTATTTATCATGACAATGCGAAGCACCAAGTCATCTTATGAATGTTGTAATTTTTTATTTTATTTCCTTCCCCTTTTCATGTATTTATTTTTGTTTCGGGGATGAATATTCTTGTTAGCATGGGCTACTTTCTCTTAACTTGTTTTTAACACGACCTTTTTGGTCTTTTCCAATGTAATTCATGACGTTGGATAAACTGTGTACTAAGACATGAAATGTATTATAGACGTATTCAAGCAACTTATATAAACTAGTGAAACAATT
>JAFMPE010116033.1:0-11906 GCA_024759925.1 Ficus religiosa | reverse complement strand
ATCCGTTTTTCTAAACATGTAATTTTTATATAACGTTATTATGATAAAACTTTTCTATTTTTTTGGTCATGTTTAATAGTTAGTTTTTAATGTTTAAATGTGATTTAAAATTACTTAATTCTTTATGATGATTACTATGTCATTACGATGTTTTTTTTTTCAAATGTAACATTTTTTTCTTTATGATAATTATTCTAGCATAATGTTGTCTTTTTAGGTTTTAATGTGATTTCTATTTCTTTCCAATTTTAATCTTTTTATATATTCATTGTGATTTTTATTATAATGATCAATTATTTATTATAAATATTAATTTTTGCAAACTCTATCATATAACTTATATTTGACGTGGTTTTTTTCTTTTTATACTAGATCACGTAAAATGATATTTTTTCCTTTTATAAATATTTGCTTAGTCAAATATTTTTTAGATATTTTTTTTCCTTTTATTTAATTTTTATTTGTTCATTTTCAATCCTTAATTAAAGGATAATGTGATCTTTATAAGTATCAATTTAGACATTTATATAAATAAAAGAAAAAATGGACATTTGTTAAATCAGCACCTCTAATTTGGACATCTATATAAATAATCCTTAAGAAAATTGATTAACTATTTTATAAAAAATGAAATTGTAATTAATTTTTAAAAATTTCAGCTATTTATTAATAAAATTCTTAAAAAAAAGGATTCACATCATTTATCTAATTTTTGGTATCCAAATAGTGTTTAACAAATAATTTTATGTCACCTCATATGAAAAAATTTAAAATGCTTTAAAACTGATTTTTATATCTTAAAATCTAACTTCTTTTATTGATATATCAAAATATAATTAGTTAGGTATTGTTTGATATTTCAAAATTAGTAGATAAGAAATGTCAATCAAAATTTTGTCATAAACCTCTAAATTTTGTGGAAGAATGTTGTGGGCCCAAGTTGGGGGGGCGGCGAGTAGAACAAGACCAAAATGCGAGTAGCGCATTCGCGTCTGGTGCCCTAACTTTGCAATTCAAACTCCAGAGCTTCTCCTACTCGCGACCGCAGTTGCTTCGCTGATTCATTTCATTCAGTTCAAGTAATTATCTCTATTCCCTTTATTTACTTCATTTTTTAATTTTCTCTTTTAAAACAACCCAATTAGTTCTTTAATTGCTGTGAATTTATTTCCCTGTTTCTTTATCTCTGTTCTTCAATTTGACTGCACTTTTTTTTTTTTTTGGAGATCATATTGCACTTGTTTTAAAGAAGGTTTTATCTGAATATAATTTGTCTTTATAAAAATAATAATTTTCCTCTTTCGGTAGTTCAATTTATGGTTTGATACCACGTCATTTCTAAAACTCAATAGCAAAGAAATTAAGAATTTTCTATGTAATGTCAATTATTAGGATGTTTTGAATTAGTTTCTTAGAAATGCTCTCTTTTGTTTTCCCTTCTGATTGATATATATACATATTCATCTATATTTATGTTTTGAATTTTTTGTTTTCTATTGATGGGTATTAAGTAAAATTCAGAAAGAAGTATTCTGTTGGGTTTTGTGGCCCATTTCCTGAAGAAAGAGATTCTTACAAAACTTCACCATGTGAATTTGACATGGCTCCTACAAAATACATATATATATATATATATATTATGTATTTGAAGTTGAGGATGGGGAGTTCAAATTTTGCACCGAGTCCGGTGTAAACTTACTGCAGGGCTTATGCCTGCAACCACGGGTCCTACATTATTAAACTAACTAATGCGATATTAGTGGAACAACTTTCAGTTTCAGTTCTAAATTTCCATACTTTTTTCTGTTTGATTTAGTTGTGAGTTTCCGCAGATGATAACACGGACTTTCTATATGGATTTGGGATTCACTCTGAGAACCACTTTTGATGAATAGATCATTTTGTGTCGGTTCTGCATTTCCAGACTTCTTTCTGTTTGATTTAAATGTGATTATTGTTATTTGATGATATGAAGAAGTTTCCATATGGTTTCGGAATCGCTTTAATCCGTTTAATGGGTGTGACTTTCATTCTTGATATTTCAGATTCATGTCTGAACGATTTGCATTGTAGCAAAAAGAATTTGATTCTATGGGGATAGATCTTGAACAGCCGTCCGGAGAATATCCCAAGGAAGATAATAGACAAAATGAGAATGTTGTTATGGCAGACGGTGTAGATGTGAATTCACTTAACTCAGCTAGTTATAGAAAGGAGAACACAGGAGCAAATGCTGGAATCACATCAGATAAGGGAAAAAGGCCAGAGACTGGGGGCGAAATAATCTTGAATTCATCAAAAAATTTGGAGCCTCATGATGGAATGGAGTTTGAATCAAAGGAAGAAGCTTTTTCATTCTATAAAGAATATGCAAAGTCTGTGGGTTTTGCTGGGGTAATAAAGGCAAGCCGTCGATCCAGGGTAACTGGGAAATTTATTGACGCCAAATTTGCATGTACTAGATATGGGAGCAAGAGAGAATCTGGTGCAGATGAAACTCCAGACGGCGTTTCAAATACAGGTGGCACAATGTTCACTGTCAAGAGAAGGCGAGGCCGTGTTAATCGATCATGGGAGAAAACAGATTGCAAAGCAAGTCTGCATGTTAAGAGAAGGGACGATGGCCGATGGATTATCAGTAGTTTCATAAAGGAACATAATCATGAAATTTTTCCTGATCAAGCCTATTACTTCCGGGGGCATAGGAATTTAGAATTAGGAAGTAGTGATACTGATGCTTTGCATGCTATCCGGGCGAGAACCAAAAAGATGTACGTTACGATGTCCAGACAGTCTGGTGGCTATAAGAGAAATGAAAGTCGAAAGGGTGGTGGATTAAATCAGTTACAAGGCGGACAAACTTTGGCCTTAGATGAAGGAGATGCTCAAGTTATGCTCGACCATTTTATAGATATGCAAGACGAGAATCCGAACTTCTTTTATGCTATAGATCTGAACAAAGAGCAACAGCTGAGAAATGTTTTTTGGGTTGATGCCAAAGGTAGGCTTGATTATAGCAATTTTCATGATGTCGTACTTTTTGATATCACGTATCTCAGGAATGAATATAAATTACCACTTGTGCCCTTTATTGGTGTGAACCATCATTGTCAGTTCCTTCTTCTGGGATGCGCATTACTTGCTGATGAGACAAAATCTACGTATGTGTGGCTTATGCGGGCTTGGCTTAGAGCAATGGGTAGACATGCTCCGAAGGTGATACTTACTGATCAAGACAGCATCTTGAAAGAAGCAATTGCAGATTTATTTCCTGATACTCGACACTGTTTTTGTTTATGGCATATTATGAATAAGATTCCTGAGAAGCTCGGATACGTGATGAGGCAACATGAAAAATTTATGGCTAAGCTGAACAAATGCATTTTCAAGTCTTGGACAACGGAACAGTTTGAAAAAAGATGGCGGAAGATGGCTGATAGGTTTAATTTAAGGACTGACCTATGGTTTCAATCCTTGTATGAAGATCGTGAACGGTGGGTACCAACATACATGAAAGAGATTTTCCTTGCAGGGTTGTCTACAACCCAGCGATCAGAAAGTATAAACTGTTTCTTGGACAGGTACATGCAAAGGAAAACTACGTTAAAAGAGTTTATGGAACAGTACAGATCAATTGTACGAGAGAAGACCGAAGAGGAAGTAAAAGCAGACTTTGAAACTTGGAATAAACAACCAGGTCTGAAATCTCCATCACCTTTTGGGAAACAAATGGCAGTGATTTACACTCATGCGATTTTTAAGAAATTCCAAGTTGAAGTTTTGGGTGTAGTTGCTTGTCATCCAAGGAAAGAAGCTGAAAATGGAGAAACCAAAACTTTCAGAGTTCAAGATTTTGAGGAGAATCAAAATTTCATTGTGGAGTGGAATGAAACAACCTCAGATGTTTCTTGTTTATGTCGTTCATTTGAATTCAATGGTTTCATTTGTAGACACGTGATGATTGTTTTACAAATGTCTGGTGTACATACCATCCCATCTCAGTGCATATTGAAACGTTGGACGAAAGATGCGAAAAGTAGACAAACATTTGGAGAAGGATCAGATGTGATTGAATCTAGGGTTCAACGCTACAATAACATATGTCAACGTGCCTTTAAATTAAGCGATGAAGGATCTTTATCTCATGAGAGTTATGATATTGCATTCAGTGCCTTGGAAGAAGCTCTGAGAAAGTGTGAAAGTATTAATAACTCGATTCAGACTGCAATACAACCAAGTTCACCTTCAAGTCATGGCCGTCGATGCTTTGAAGAAGGGAACCAAAGTAGCAGGATTGGAAATGAAAATAAAAGGAATGGTGCATCTAAGAAAGGACAGGTTAGTTGAGCATTTGGTGATTGTTATGCCTATATACTCGGTTTATTGGAAGTTGTTTTAGTGGTTATCTAATATGTAGGTCTGTGTTGTTCTATTAGGTACATTCAGAGCCAGAGATCGTAGCTATTGGGATTCAAGAAAGCTGGCAGCAAATGGTAGTAATCTTGTCCTGGCTTTAAAACTTTTTTTTGAAATGCATACTCAAATTATAATAGAGATATGTAGGTAAATGGCCTTTTTTAAGAAGTTTTTTAACAAATGGACAAAATTTTTAAAATTAGCAAAATGGGTGTTTTTTAAAAAGTAACAATCAGTCAATCATTGATTGACCAAGGTTAATCAGTGCTCGACCAATATTAATATATATTTTTCATTCACTAATTGATGGCCATTTTCCTAAATAAAATAAAATTCAGCCATTCATTTATACTAGTCTTTAAAAGCTATGTTTATCTTATTTTTCCGTCGTAATATGAAGGGATGACTTAACTGGGCTATGTACTTACTATACGGCACCTGCCCTTGAATGTTCTAATGAATCTCAGTATAGCATGGTATAGTGTAGTTAAATGGGAAATACAGCTAATGGAACTGAAAAACTCTGCTGTTCTTTTAACAAGTTCTGTACAAGGAATAAATGGATAAATGTTCCTAAATCTTTGCTTATGTAAGTGGTTTTTTTTTTTTTTTTTTTTTTGTAGGAACAAATTAACTCAAGAGCTCCAACTCTGGGTGGCTATTTTGGCAGTCAAGAAGCTGTTCAGGGAATGGTAAGATGTTCTTCCCAGTTCCCAACATAGCCGTCTACTTGAATTCCCTGCAAAGGAGTTGTGAATCTAATTCATATCCCCCTAATAGCTTGACCTTTGGATTTTGTCGCAGAGCCAATTAAACCCAATGGCACCAAACCGTGATGACTACTATAGCAATCAGCATGGCGTACAAGGGCTGGTAATGCAGTTTTGCTGACTCTGATGATATACTCTTTTTTGGCTGCTGCGTCATCTTAACGAAGGCCTTTTTTGTTTCAGGGACAATTGAACTCACTTGCACCTATCCAAGAGGCGCATTACGTAACCCAACAAAAAATGCACGGCATGGTATGGTGATATTCTACTTCCTATTTGGTCAGAGTTGTAGTTCTATAGAAATTTTCTGTCTGACGATCATTTTTCCTTTGTTTGTCATAGTGAAATTATCTTGAACTCTTGCATGCTTGTAGGGGCAGTCACATTTCAGACCGCAAACTACTCTGGGTTGTTTCGATGTACATGATAGTTTGCAAGACATGGTATGTTAATCTTCATTTGGGATTCTAATTTTTTTTTTAAATATGGTTCTTTACGTAGTTTTCGAACTCGATCCAGAACCAGTCTAATCTGGGATCCACACAGCTGCATGGCCTGGAATCAAAACTTTTGCACTCAAAGCAGCCGTCTCGTTAATGACTCTTGTTGCTTCCCTACCGAACGTGAGTTTGACATTTGTTTTAGTGAATTCCGAAAGCTCTATGCACTTAGCAAAACCATTGTCCTTAAATCAAACTTTCTCGTCAGGTTCCAAAGTAGTGTAGCTATAGCTGTAAAGTTCTGAGCTTGTTTTCTTCTTGTGGTAGGGAGTCATAGTTACCATACAAGATCCAGCTTCTTTGTATTAAATAGTTGATTACTTATAGCTGTTTATTAGCAAAGGAGGCAGGTAATCATCAGGATCGACGGGGAGAAGACCTGGTTCTTCTCTTCGGATAAAACTGCTGATTTTGCCCATGTTGTACTAGTTGTTCATGTTTATACAACTTACTTTTGTATGTATTAGTCCAGTCAATGAGTAGTTTTAGTCGTGTTTCAGCTCCCAAAGGGGTACTTAATGTATGTAAAACTTCCTTTGTATGTATTAGTCCAGTTGATTAGCTTTCTTGTCCTCTTTTGCAGCTCTCAAAGTGGCAGTTCATGTTGGTAACTTTGTATGTATTATTCCAATTTACAGTAGTTTTCCAGTCCTTTTTCAGCTCTCAAAAGTGGTACCTTCTCTTTCTGCTGTAGTACTTTTTTTTTTTTTTTTTGGGTAATTAGTAATGATGAAGATCAAAAGGAAGCCCAAAAAAAACACAAGAGCAACAATGTGGAGTGTTTTTTTTTTTAGGAGATCATTGGTGCTTTCCCGCCCCCATATCTATTGTCTATAGAAGAAATTTTAGGACCCGTCAATGAAGGCCCGACTCTATAGACCCGGTTTCGCACAAACCACCATAGATGCAACCACACAAACACATTAACCAGGCAAGACCTTTAATGATGTTGTTGAGTATTGAACCTAAGAACATTGTTAGTGAAGAAGAATAATAACAGACACCTCTAATGATGCACCAATCTATTAACAGTTTTTGTGTTTACTTGGTATCTCAAAAGATATGCTAATGAGTTTCTAAACAATTACAATTAAGCTTCATTTAGAAAGCTAACTACATGGGAGGAGACATAACTACACATTATAATTGAATTGAATGCGTGCGTGACAAGAGTTAAAAAATAAATGAAGAAATAGAGAGAGAGAAAAAGGGTAAAAAGAGAGAACTAGATAAACTCTTTCTCCCACAATTTCTTTTTGCTTTGCAGTTATTTTTGACAGAACATCGAAAAGAATCGACTAAAATCAAGGTTTTCCAGAATCAGAACTAGAATCCTTGAAAACAGAAAGAAGAGCTAGCGACTCTGACAAATCTAATGTTACCAACGTTGAAGTGAAAGGAAAGGAAGATTCCGTATATAAGTTCATTTCTTCTACGATCGATTCATCTCGACCACCTTAGACTGCAAAACTCTACTTTGGATACTTCATATTCAAATTTTGTTTTCCAGAACATCTATGATCTAACTACCAAACTTGATTCTAAAACTGGTAAAATAAAAAAATAATAATAACAAATAAATAAATAAATAAAAACACCCGTATGCAAATCTTTTATGTTCGAAACGGAAAAGTAATCGAGACCGCAAAATCATGGCATGTCACAATGTACAAGGAAAGAGAGAAGCAACTGGAACAATAATATCAGCAACATCCAAACAGGAATTTTAAAAAATATTGAAACATCTAAACAGAGGGAAGTAATTCTTACTCCATATAAACCATAAATCCTAAACCTAATTGACTGCATATCTTGGCATAATAGAACTGACATGGACAAAATTTGATCAGTACATGAAACAAACCAAAGAAAATATATTCCTAGTTTCTAATAAAAGAGCAGAGAACTGCAAAAAATCCTCCACCTCTGTCGCGCTCTTGATCATGAAACGTTGAACATAACTATAACTCAATTGCAAAAATTTGAGATTTGTTTCATTTGAATCAATGTAATTTCAAAGAGGCAGGTATGTCTAGAAATATAAATTAATTTTGGGAAATACCAAAGAGGAACAACATCCATGGCAGAACTTTGCTTTCATTCTAGAATGACTTTGGCTCCGAGAGCTTTCAGCTTTTCAATTATTTGCTCTCCTTCCTCCTTTAACACGCCTTTCTTTAAGATTGCCGGTGTCTTCTCCACTAAGTCTTTTGCTTCCTTGAGGCCTAAATCAGTGAAGCTCCTGACCTCCTTGATAAGTTTGATCTTTGAAGCTGCCTCAAATGATTCCAATTTCAATTCAAAGACGGTCTTTTCAGGCTTCTTCTCCTCCTTGGCTGCTGTCGGTGCTTTCATTGCCATCCCGGCGAAGCCAGCAGCTCCGGCTTTCATAACTCCCACAGCTGGTGGCTCCGTAATTCCCCTTTTTCGCATCAAAATGGAACCCAACTCAGCAACTTCAGCCAGTGTAAGTCCTGATATATCATCTACAAGCTGGAAAACACGCTCAGTTGGAGGACTGCGATGCTCCGAAGGATCAAACGTTGCTGGATCGTAATCAGTAGGAAGCCTCCTCTGGTCAAACACCACTTCTTCCTCGTCGTCTTCTTCTTTCCTTGCAGGTTGACCATAGTTTTTCCATAATCCATTTAAGTTACCAGGATTAGTTGCCACAACTGTAGAGAGAAACGGTTTTCTGTAAAGCCCATTGGTCAAATGATGCTTCAATCTTAAAATTAAGCTCATCTTCGGGTCTATAAATAGTCTTTTCTGCAACAAATAGCAAATCCGCCTAGAATAAATCCACTCTTCCACTTCTCATGGTAACAACTGCGTAGAACTTCAATCAAAAAGGGCAAAAAAGTAAGAAGCTATAGAGTAAAGTAGGATATAATACTACTATCTATAACTTTAAGCTGCAATTAAGATCAACAAAAAGAGTAACTTGAGGTCTAGTACTACGAAAACAAAGACTAAACCTATCAATGTGAGAAGGGAAGCAATTTAAAAAAAAAAAAAAAAGAGAGAGCAAAATAGCACATATAGCTGCAACAACCGCCTCTATGAATGGTTCGATCCACTTATTTTTATTTCTCGAACCGAGAGAGCCATGAATCGGGATCCTAATGCATATAGATTAAAACAGTCCAATGGGAGCAAGAAATTACAGAAACATATGGAAAATTTCATTTTTTAACAGAGGAGCCGTTCTAATTTTCAAGTAGTGTCGATGTATTACGTATTAATTAATATTTGATTGATTAGTACGAGGCTATCAACATATGGCAGTGTAACAGAAACAAAAAGATCAATACATGTTTATTGATCATTCATTTATTCCCGAGGAGAAATACTAAATTATTTCAGAATCCAAGTTCTAAGAATAGCTTCAGCTAAGCCAAATGTCTTAGCCAAAAAACGAACGAAAATACGAAAACCGCTAAAGAAATTAAGGAAGAACGATCTCATTTCCTGGTTTTGCTGTATCCAATTCAAAGTATATGACAATCTAGAAAATGAAACAATCTTTTTTTTCCCCCTCAAAATTAAACTATGAAGAAACAAAATTTAATTCCAAATAATCAGATAAGAGAAAATATGAAACCAGAAAATCATCCAAAATCTGAAAATCAGGCAACATCACGACATTTCCAAAAAATTAAAAATTAAAAATCCCTAGTTTCTTCATGTTACAACGAAACGTCAAACTCGAATTCAGTGAGCAAGAAGATTCCACTTCCACGCAACGTTTTTCATTAAAATTCAACAAAATAATTATCAATAGTAATCTGAAAGCATAAGAACCAAAAAAAAAAAAAAAATCCGAACTTCGAAACATCGAGAGCAAAGAAAATCCATTCTTATCGAAACAACAAAACCATTCTGAGAGAATAAAAAGAAGAAGAAGAAGAAGAAGAAGAAGAGGTACCTGAAAGTGTGAGAGGAAGAAGAGGAAGAAGAAGAGTGCAGATAAGAGAGAGAGGTCAGCTGCTACGGCGCCGTGCCGGCGAGAGAGAGAGAGAGTAGGGGAGAGAGGCGGGGCCGTGACTGTGAGAGGGAGTGCGATATGACCAGGCATAAAGTGGGGTGGCCTTAAACGCAGAGTCGTTTGACTTAAGGGTTGTTTTGGGGGAGGTGGACCTTAAACGCTTAATGCTTTGGCAAATCGTGGGAAATAGTATATTTTGTAAGTAAATTTAAAGTTTATAACATTTTTTTAGATGATAAATTGTAACATCTATTTATGATAAGTATTTAGATTTTTTTGAATTTTCTAAAAAAAATATCAGATTTATGTATATAATTTCATATTAAAGAGAAAAATGATTTTTTTTGTTTGGATATTATGTAATCAGTAAATTGATTATACTATACTAATTATTAGTATGTTTAAACCTTTTTGCTAGAATTTAGTATTATTCTCTTCAAAAATGTTATTTTGCTCTTTTTCGTAAATGTAATTTGTTTTGGATGATGTCGTTTTAACCTTTGGTTATATCTATACCAGGCCCCTTGGGTGGTTGACACGGATGTCTCTGGCTCAAAAAAAAAAATAATAATAATAGTACCATATACATTTGCTCTAATTCTAGCCTTTTAAGTATAAATTCATGTGTTATATTTTTATTAATAGATACAATCAACTGATATGTTAATGCTTTAAACAGTTATCAATAAATAAATAAATAAATAACAACAACAACAATAACTTCAATGTCACATAAGTTGGTACATAAAAATTGATATTAGAGTTTGTTTTTCAAGTATTTTTCTTTTAAATATATATATTATATATATATATATATATATTTCCTTAGAGATCTTTTTTCTCCTATATCTAGGATTCATCATATTTTCTCTTTTTTTTTTTTTTTTTTTTGATAAAATCATATTTTCTCTTTAGAGAAAAGAAAACCAGAATCATTAAAAATTAGGAAAAAACTTATAATATTGAGAATTAATTGGTGCCCACACACATTATTCTAAGGAAATGGGAATAGCGTACGTTAAAAACCAAAAATTGAAAAGCGTTGGCGTCTGCTCCACGTTACGAGAACTTTCGTTATGTGAAAGACTAAAAAGCTCCGTAGATCATAGACTTGTGGATAGGTGTAGATGTTGAAATCTACAGCCAATTTGTATTAAGGGTCAATGACCGGTTGAACATCGTTTTAAATGAGCTTACAAATCAACGATAAATTAAGTGCACAAAGTAATTAGAGACATAAAATTTATAGAGGTTCATTCTCGTTATTAGGACTACGTCCTTTGTGATATTAGGGTTTCACTATTTGGAGAGCAAAGTACATAAGACGCCAAGAGTATAAATTAAAATAGCACGATGCACTAAACGATGATACATGAAAAATTCTCTATCAACTATAGGATTAGCTTCGCCCTCAACAAATCGGATTGCTTCGATGAGGCTTAGTCATGTGCTTCCATATCTACAATGCGATCAGGCTTCTTGTGTTTATCCAAGCCCTCTTGATAAGGACAAAGCGAATTTGAATGAGATCTTTGGCATAAGCGTAATTCAAATCATTTAAAATAATTTGAATGCCCTTTGGATAGTTATCGTAAAATCACCGCATTGCCTCCTTGAAGCCATTAAGAAACACATCGCCTCCTTACTTTGGAGCCGTTGTGTCTGTCCATAGTGGTTGCGAAGTGCCTCCCTTAACTTGGAAGCTACCAGGCTGGAGCCAAAGCCGACTCCTTCAGGTGGAGACGAGGTCGAAATGGTTCGACAAGGGAGAGACAACTTCGATAGCTGGAGGCGGCTCGATGAGGTGAAGGTAAGTTCGACGAGGTGGATCCGGATTGACGAGAAGGAGAGACTCCGCAAGATGTGGATGGCTCAATGAGGCGGAAATAGTTCGATGAGGTGGATGCGGGCTTCAATGAGGTGAATCCTTCTCAACCGTAAAGTACGGATGACTCGACGAGGTGGAGGTATCCATAAACTAGTCTCCTCTATTAGTTTGAGATATCACCATCGACTCCGAGAGTGGAAGCTTCACTGCAATCTTGGAGAGTTAGAGCCACCCTAACTCATCGGAAAGTGATGAGTCTACCATAAACTACTTGACTCCAATAGATGGAGTGATTTTACTATTTCTATTAACCAATTCTTCATCAATTCTGGATCTTCTTCATTGCTTTGTCTCGACCGTTTGACATGTGTACGATACAAATTGAGGGAAAAGATTTGACCCCA
>JAFMPE010116017.1:0-11906 GCA_024759925.1 Ficus religiosa | reverse complement strand
TTTTTAATAATTCATTATCATTTTAGCTATGAAGAAAATGGACTAGAACAGAATAAATGCAATAGTTTAAGAACCGACCGAATATATATATATATATTTATATATTTTTTATTGGCATCATGTTTGCAACATTCTTTTCTTCTTTGGTACTAGCAAGCTTCGGTGGCTAGTCTTTAAATGGAAATTTCTATCCATGTGTCTTGAGAAGAAGTAATCACATTCGATGAGTTAAGGAATCCATTGTTTTGATGAATTTTTATGTGGCAAACTCCGGTGACAATCATATCCCTTCGATTTTCTGGAGTAGTTTACTGCATTGGTTGGACCTTATTGGTAGTCAGGGTCTTCTTGGAGCCTAATGGGAGTGTCGAATATTTCTGGACCTTGGTAACCAGTTAGTTTACTTCAACTTTTGTAGTTTCGTAAGCTATCCAATTACTAGGGAATTTGGATGCTCTGTTCGGGCTTGTTTTAAAGTTGCACTTGTTGGATGTATATGTGGTCCTTTAAAAGTTGCGAACTTTTGAAAAATGATTATATGCAAAAATGGCATAAATTTATATTTATGCTTGTTATAATATTAGAGTTGATAATTTTATCATTTTATAACATTAAAATTATTAACTTTAAATTAGAGTGGACTAAATTATAAGTAGTTACTTAAAATATGGCTTTCCGCCTAATTTTTTCTTTGAAAAATGTAGTAATTTGAAGCCTTGGATTGATTTTCGCCACAAGAAAAAACAATTGCAAAAACTGCCATGACATGTCATCTATTAGAATTATCTATTTATTTATGGGGAAAGCACCTCAATGACACAAATTTAAAGACTAATGCACCAACATAACACAAAAAATTAACAATAGACTAATTAAAGTTAATTAAAATTTGTTTCATGTTGGTCACAAAATGTGGTCATTTAGGTAATTTTCTCTTTTACTTGCTGTTGATTATTGATTGTACCCTTAAGTTACCATTTAGACTAGTCCACAGTTGGTTAACATTTGGTATCCAACATGATACCATTTGATAACCGTCACCTCCAACGAGATACCGGAGGTTACCAACTAGTAACCAAATGGTTACTGATTAGTAACCACCACCTCTGGTGGGATACCGGATGGTTACCAACCAAATACTAAAGGGGTGTTTAGTGAATGAGTTTAATTTAAGATTTTTAAGTTTCAATAGTAATTTTTGTTGACTTTTCAAAAAAGACAAAACTTTTTTAGAAAAGACGAAAAACATTTTCAGAAAAAAGACAAAAACTATGATGAAAAAATACAGTTTAGTTTAAAATGAGATGTAAAAACAAACAAACCATAAATGATGACTGATCGGTAACCACCACATCCAGTGGGATATTAGATGGTTATCAGCCTGTGACCACCACCTCCAGCTGAATACTAGATTGTTATCAAACTATAACCACCTCCTTCGATGGGATAACTATTTGTTATCAGTTGATAACCAATTTGGTTACCAATCGATTACCGCCAAATCCGTCTGATTTTATCACCGGAGTAATGATAAGAAAAAAAAAACTTAAAATTTCATTAAAAATCATAAAAACCAGTTAACACCAAGAAAACATACTCAAAAAAAAAAAAAAAAAAAAAAAAAAAACCCCAAGAAAATCACATAATCAAAAAAAAAAAAAAAAAAGGGGGGGGTCAAATCCAAAGCCATCACAGTGGCGTGCAACAGAGATCTCGAATCTCCTCCAACTCCTAAAAATTAAAAAGTTATTAAGCCCTTCTAGACATTACTAGATTCGTCCTCATTTAATGAAGGAAAATTTAGCACACATAACATATTTTATAGGTACTACTCTAACAATAAGATTTCGAAAATATCATCGGTACCGATAGAATTAACAGAAAAATTTACGGAAAGTATGAAAATTTTCTTCAAAACATATTTATAAAATGTTAGAATAGCACAAATATTAAAAAGCTTCACAAACATACAAATTTTACATATAAAAACATCTGATTTCTTACATTTATTAATACCAAATGAGGTCCTATCGGGTTTAAATATGATGTCATGTTATTTGATTCAAATAATATTGATGTATTTTCTCTCAATTTATATGTGCTGTCTTTTTTTTCTTTTTTCTTTTTCCTTTTTATTTCTTCATTTGATAGTAACATAAGGCATCCGAAGCCATCATTAAGTTAAAAATTAAAAATTAAAAAAAAGTCACAAAGTACCTTCGCGAGAGGGGGCTTCCATTCCTGAAGCAAGAATGAGAGTAAAATGGTCATCATCAGCATCCAAAGGCGAGCTGTCAGTCAAAAATATAGTAGCAGTTGTACCTTAATAAAAAGAGAGAGAACGCAAACAAATTTCTGTAAGATGAGTAGAACGAATAAGAGTAGAAATCGTAATAGAAGAGGAAATACTCATTTGTCAAACTAGGAGCCCTTCTGGTACGCTGAGAATCACATGAAAGGTCAGCTTCTACATGAAGATTATGACCTTGTGAAAGAGAAGCTGGTGATCTTAACTGAGAACGAACGTCAACGATTGCTAAGGCGTAAGGTCCAGTTTACAGCAGAGAGAAAACAGAATTTGCCCTCTCTGAGAGGAGAAGGAAAGAAAAGTGCAGAACATCTGAGATGAGCTTCAGGAGCTTGAAAAGTCAATGACGGACCAACATCACGCAAAGTTGACAAGATATAGAGATAGGGCCAATGCTGGTCGACGTCGAATTGACGGAGAAAGCGGTGAGGATTGTAGGTTGTCGACTTGCGCGCTTGTCAAATTTCTTGTCACACTGGACAAACCATAAGACGCAAGGAAAGCAGATCGAGAGCCACTTTTGGCATAATTCTGGGATGTCTCGAGGCTCTTTGGCGACAACAATCCTTCCTCCTGGATAAGGTAGAACATGACATAATCCTTGAAGAAGCGACGTTTAAGGGCGACAATACAGGGACAAAGGATCGTCTTGTAGGACACTCTAGCGACTCTCCGGCGGTTGCCAACATTCGTGTTAAGAAATTGCCCTTGACACATTGTGTCCAAGCAGGTCAATATAATGTTGGACTTTTTAGGTCGTCCATTATTGTGCATGAATTAGTAGTCAATATGTTGTTTTATTTAAAATAAAATCAAGAGTAATTGACCAAAATAGTCCCTGAACTCTTTAAAAGTTGACAGTTTGCTCTCTGTTTTTTTTTTTTTTTTTACCGTGATGACCCTAAACTCTCTAAAAAGGTGACGGTTTGGTCCTTTCTGTCTAGTTTTGTTAAAAAACTCACGAAATAGTCACGTGAGAAGCACGTTTTGTGTTTTTTGAAAGAAAATACCCCTAAAAAGACGAAAATACTCTACCTCATATCATTTAAAAAATTAAAAAAAAAAGTTAAAGAAAGAGAGAGAGAGCTAAATTAAAAATCAAACTCAGCCTCTCTCACTCTCCCCCCCCCCCCCCCCAAAGATCCGACACTGGACACCAAGAGACCATCTCTCTCTCGCCCTTCCCCCTCCCCCTCCCCCCCCCAACAAATCCGACGCCGGACCCTCTACACCAGATCCGACTCTAGACACTGGAGACCACCCTCATCTTCTCTGTCACCGGGCCCCCACCTTTGATGACGAGCCAAATGGCCCCCCTCCCCCCACATAACCTAGATCTAGGTTTGCTTCTTTGTCATCGGGCCCCCGCCTTCGCCTCCACCGACGAGCGCGAACGGCCACCTCGACGATCTGGGTTTATGGTGAGGATTTCTTTTATTTTGTTATTGCTGCTGCCATTGATGTTTTGAGCTTCGGCTCTTTTTTTCGGTTTAATGGGTCATCATATGTAGCCCAAAAAAAAAAAAAATTGCTACATAACTTCTTAAACTTGTGGTCTGCAAGTGTGTGAGGCCAAGAGTTGGAGAAGACAAGTTTTTTAACCCCTTTGTTTTTTTGTTTTTCAGATTTATGAGGAGGTTCTGGCCGAAGGAGGTGGGGAAGAGGAATTTAAGAAAGAGAAGAGAGAAAGAGAGAGAAGAAAGAAAAAATTCTAGGTTTTTTATAAGAGTTTTTTTTAATTAAATTTATTATTTGATTATTAAAATACCCTATCAAATTATATCGCATGTATTGCACTAACTCATTCCATTAGAAATTTAACGGATATAGATGAAAATGACTAAATCGTCACCTTTTTAGAGAGTTTAGGTTCAGCACGGCTCAAAAAAAAAAAAAAAAAAAAGACCAAACCATCACCTTTTAAAGAGTTCATAAACTATTTAGGCCAATTACTCTTAAATCAAATAGGCCTGATATCATTTGGCATATTATGGCTGATTAAGTAAATCAGGGTAATTAATTTATGCCCATTCCATATATTTCGCCTATCGAAATTTGTCTATAGAAGTGACTATATATATCTAGATAGGCAAGGACCTTTTGGTCTGATATCATATATATGACGTGAAAATCAGAAATGCTCTGTCATCTCTCTTTCTCTATCTCCTAGCCTTCCATAAGGTTATTTAGTCGTGGAATTGCATAGTTGTTCAGGTTTATACTTTTGTAATAACAACAAATACCTTGAGCAATTAATAACTTAATGATCATCTTCTTGAAGGATCGTGACTTGGAGTATGAAGATCACATTCATAGCAATAGAGTATTGTGAGTCTATTCTTGACGAGTCATGAAACGATGTAGATTATGGATTAGATCTAAAACCACAAAAGTCGCTTCCGAATGTGTACCATGCAATTTCCCTTCGTTGGTTTAAGAGTTGACATTGATAGTCTTCATATTCCACATAAGATTGAACATGAAGAGAGGGTTTGATGAATCTCACTCTCACTTTGTGGAGAATAAGTTCCACACGCCACTGTAGAGGTAGCGTGAGGTGGCGCTTGCCATGGCATTGGAACAACGAATGTGAGATGAAGACATCAGCAGAGTTTGATTCTCACTGGAGACACGCCGTGACGGCGTGATTATATTTTAATAATATGTCAGAATACTAAAGGAATCTACAAAAATATTAAACCATTGGAGAGTATTCTTGTAGATTATTTTTGGTAATCTACCAGAATATTCAACGACTAGAGAGTAATTAGCAGAATAACAAAGTCTTGGATTAGACATATGAGGGGCTTATATGTCATAGTCTAAATACTAATCCACAGTCGATTAAATAAGGTAGACACTTTATTCATGTTAAGATTATAATTGATCTACATCTTAATGGAGAGATGATTTATCTTGTCCATCAAACGTCGCTCTAAGATAGATATATTGATTTATCTCTTAGCCATGGATATACATTGAGTTGGACTTCTGGTGGAATGATTTAATTAATGATTCTGAATAGTAGTTATAGGAGCCTTCTTTCTAGAAGCCCTTAAGGACTTTTACCCAATCAATACTTTAAATGTAATCCGTCTTAATCTTATGTCAAAAATGAGCGGATAATATTACAGTTGAATATTTGTCTCCAAAAGTTATTGACCTCTTTCTAAAAAGTTTAACAATGAATGTATTGAAATTGATGGGATCCATTATAACTTTTATTGCCACCTTAAATTCCTTTTTTCTTCATTTTCATCTTAACCAAACAAGTTACAGCAACATATCTCTGTCCGATTATTTCTCACTACATTTTCTTTGTACATTTTTTTTTTTGAACTTAAGGTGGGGATTTAAGTTTTACACCCTTAGATAAAACAATGTGTGGTATTACTATTAGGCTATATGTAATAATCATTGTTCATCTCACCCAAGTTAGTTTTTTTTTTTTTTTTTTTTTTAAAGCTAACTTTGAAGGGGAAAAAAAAAAAAGGGTAAATTGTTGGATTGGTTCCCAAACTTTTAAGTAGGTGAGAGTTTAGTCCTTAAACTTTATTTTTTTTGGTAATAATACCCCTGAACTCTTAAATTGATGAGAGTTTAGTCCCTAACTTTTTTTTTTTTGGTCAAAATACCCCTCAACTCTAAAAAGAAGTTGTATTTTGGTGTTTCCGTTAATTTTTTAAAGGATGGTGGTATATGACGGTAGAGTGACATTAATAGAGGAGGTCATATTAACTCATAGAAAATGACAAATCTCTTCATTTTTTTAAACAAAAGTGCTATATTACTCTAAAAATTCAACAAGTTCAAAAAATCCCCAACAAAAAATAATCTTTTGTGAATTAAAAAAAAAAACATCAAAACATAAAAGATGGTTTTTATTTATTGCCTTTTATTTTAGACTGATTTGTTTCTTTACAATAAACAACATTTTATTTCTCTATTTATCATTTTTTTTCCTGGTTTTTAAATATTTGTGAGTTTTTTTTTTTTCAATTTATAAAGATAGTTTTTGTTGGATATTGCTTTGAGCTTATTTATTTTGTAGGGTAATACTTTTGTTCGAAAACAAATATATGTCATTGTACTTTGCGAGCCGAGATGAGCTCTCTCATTGGTGTCACGCCATCGTCATACCCCCACCTTAGTCTAAACTTTAACATGATGACCAAAACACACATGGGGTATTTTAACAATAAAAAATAGACATTGACCAAAATCTTACTTACTTAAAACTTCAACATTTACCAAAAATTAAAGTTCAGGAATCAAACTCTCATCTACTTAAAAGTTCAGGACCAATCCAACAAAAGAAATCTTTTAGAGGGAAAGTCTGCGGTCGAGTCTCTTTTATATACATTACGAGTAAAGCTCATTTTTAAACAATTTAGACGTAGTTGAACGGTCGAGATATTGTTTATGCATAATAATTACAATGTGTTGAAAAACAGCCCATCTCCGATATCCCTGATATCCGGGAGAATTAGGGGCACAATTAGAGATTAGTTTCCAAGAATAAAATCAGAGCTTTCATACTGTAATTAGTTCCAGGATTGTAGCTAATTTGTTTCCTTTTATTGCTGATTTGTTTCCTAGTTTATAGAAGTACTTTATGACCAGAATATGGCTATATATTCTTAGTCTTTGGCTGTATTCTGTGTGTATTATTCGAATACAAAAACCCTAGCAGTGTTTTCTGAGCTTTCTTCTCCGGTGTTCATTTTCCACACAATGTACCTAACCTTATAAGTTTGTTGTATTTGTGCAACCTAAACTTATTATGGAGTTACAATTTACACCCTAAACTTACAAATCTATAGCAATTTACACCACATTGATAAACAATGTTGATTTTTTAATGAAAATTGATACTTTGCTTGCATATAGATTGTTAACTAACAAAGATAAAAATGATTATTTATATCATAAGTTAACAACCCATGTACAAATCACATATCAATTTCCTTCAAAAGATTAATGTTATCGTCAATAGGGTGTAAATTACTATATATTTGTAAGTTTATGGTGTAAATTATCAAAATTAAAAGTTCAAGGTGCATATTGTAACTCTACAATAAGTTTAGGGTATACCAATATAAAAATTAAAAGAAAACAAAAAAAAATCCAACCTTCACCGAATGAGATTTTCTAGGTCGTTGGCCGATGGGGGCGGCTCAGGCGCTGGCGGCGAGGACTGAAGAGGGCGGGGGGGAGGGGGTTGAGCGTTCGCTACAATTATAGGGGTGGGGGGTCCGATCACCGGGATGGTTCTTTGCTTGGGTCGAAAGGACGGGGGAGCTCGGGGGCCTCTGCAATATAACGGCTTTTTGCCTAGGTCGAGAAGGACGGAGGAGCTTGGGGGCCCGCTGGCATGTGGGGGAGTTCATCGCCAGGGGAGTTTATCGCCAGGGGAGTCCATTGATGACGTGCGATAGAGTTCATCGCCAGGGTGGAGTGGGCGGGCCGATGGAGGTGGGTCACCGGTGCCTTTTTTTTTTTTTTTAATTTCTTTAATTTCCTTTTTCTACTATAAGTAAAGGTACATTGTGATTATCGTACACAAACAACATCTAAGCCGTTAAAATTCATCAAACGGTCTATAAAATGAGTTCTACCAATTGGGTTTTTAAATGAAATTTTACCACAGCCTTACCCTTTTTTAGATCATATTTCCTTTTTTTTTCTTTTTGTCGAGAAAATTATTTATTTATTTTTTTATTAAAGAAATTATTCCAAAAGATCTAAGTTGTTCTAGATACTTCCTCTTTTTAAAACAAGAAGAAAACAAAATCAGTTAACTCACTAATCACCGATTAGCCAAAAATTAAAATTAAATGAGTTAATTACACTGACAACCCCTATGTTTTACTAAATTACAAAGACATCCTCTTCACCAAAACAAATAACGTCATCACCCCCTAACTTTTAAAAAAATTATAGAGACACCCCCTTTGTTAGTTGACCATTAGTTTGATCGTTAAATGTAAATAAAAAGCCTAAATTGCCCTTCCTTACATCAGTATATTTTTAGTTATAAATTTTTTTATTTTTTTAAGTTTAATAAGCATTTTTGTTTGGGTAAGACTGCGGTAGAATCCTTTTTATATACTATATCCGTAGAGCCCCTTTTTAAACTGTTAAGATGTAATCAAACGACTGATATGTTATAAATGTATGATAGTTATAATGTATCTTACCTCATACTAGTATAAACTAAAAAATTTAAAAAATAATAATATATAAATAAATTAAAAAGAAAACACTACCCATTCCTTCCCTAGCCGCCAACGACACCCCACGGCCGATGGCCCCCCGTCGATGAGTAAGTCCCCCGCCCCCCTCGGACATCAACCAGGCCCCCTACCCCTTCCCCCGCACAGTGAGCCCAGAGCCCTCCTACCCCCTCTCCCCGTGCCACGAGCCAAGTCCCTCATCCCCCTCCCCTCCCATTGCTAACCAGCCCCATTCCTAACGCCGACAAGCCCAACCCGTCCCCCTACTCCCATTGCTAGTCTGCGTTTGGGGGGGCGTCACCATCGGTTGGGGGGGGGGGGGGGGCGCTGATTAAAGGTCGCAAGACCAGTTTTTTTATATTTTTTTGAATTTCTAATTTTTTTTATTTTTTATATATAATATTATGGGTTAAGATACATTATAGTTATCATGAGCAAACAACATCTTAACCGTTTGATTATATCATGACGGTTTAAAAATGAGCTCTACCAATAGGGTGTATAAATTAGACTTTACTATAGACTTAACCTTTTTGTTTATACCATTTGAAAATAGGTTAAGTCTGTGGTAAAATATCATTTATATACGTGTAATACCTACCTAATATAACTTTACATAACCCAAATAATCAAATTAGGTAGTATTATTCCTTAACTTCTACTTGTTATTCTCAAGTAGTTAAACAGATAGAGTTTGAAAATGATGGCAAATTTAAACTTTTGGGTACTACCTCATAGATATTAACATAATTATATCACACTCAACCCACATGGCTGGCCAAGTATATACAATACAAAACACAATTGAAAATGGGTACAACTGTGTAAAAAAAAACATAGCCATGAGAGCATTCAAAACTCAAAATAACAGATCAGCTAGTCTATATATACAATTCCACGAGCATTAGGAGTATGCCAGCCAACCATCTAGTCCTCAGCTAATGCTGAGAAGTGTCCTCATCTGCATCACCATAAACGAATAAGCTAAAGCCCAATAAATAGAATCAATGCAAAACATAACTAATATAAATATGCATAAGCTCATGACTTTAATTCTTTACTTATCTTATTCAATTTCACTTCTTATTTTCTTTCCAACTTTTGCGTGCATTGGGGTTTCTTGGATGGGATGGTATACTAGATACCTTAGTCATCAGACCTTGTGGCCATCAAACAAACTTAATAATAAATGCCATCAAATGGGGTAATATCATTATAAACATCCCTTTTTCCTTGTGGTCATCAAGCAAGCATCCCACATCGCAAATCTCAATTAAGACAGGAAGTCCATCGAGCTCATGACTACAAATATAATGTAACAAGGTACTATCGTGTGAGGCATATCACATTAAAAAAACATTATTCTTCCCTGTGATCACCGAGGAAGCTTCTCACACTACAAGTTTCTATCGAGACATAACAGTTTGAAAGTCTTTATCGAGACACATTTCATCAATTCTTATTAATAAACCCATCACAGGTCACCCTAGATTACTCATTCACTTCATAAAATGCCTTTGATACACATCTTTCATCATGTAGTGCATGAATGCTTATGTCATCATGATGTGCAGACCATATGCTCAAATATCACTTTCAAATACATAATACATATGCACGACTTTTATGGTGACACAGGTGCAATTCTACTTACCTCTTGATTTGGTATTGTATAAAGATTCTCAAGATTCCTCTTAGGGGATCCGGTGTTCAACAACTCTGAAATATGGAGCAATACCAATGAGTTCATTTCCCTACAATGGACTTTAAATTTGAAGCCTAGTTCTTCTAAAAAATTTTGTCATAGTTTCCCCTGTATTTATGCCTTCCCAAAGCTTAAATATCTCATACAACACCTAAAACAATATAACTTCTCCAAAAATATCAATAACCTACAAGACTTTTACAAAACCATAAATCTGCATTTTTCACTACCTAGTACCAACCTTATTGTCAAGGCCATATCTCCCAATCTACAAGGAATTACTCAAAACTGTTTTAGGGGAATTTAGCCAACACATAGAGGGAATGATGCTTAGATTTTCAACTCCAACAAAGCTTTGTAGCCCATAGAAATAAATCAAAACCTGAACCACAGTGAAAACTCACCTAAAACTGGATAGGTTCCCAAACGTATGTAAAACCCCAACCTCCGAATTGAATTTGCTCTCACTGTTTTATAAGCTTCAACCTAACATATGTGGAGACATGCCATTCAATAATTACAGATTAATTCCATAGGAAACTCTCTGAACCAACGTCCAAGAAAACAGAAACCAAAACTGCCCTTACCTTGGTACTAACTAGGTTTTTCCTTGAAATTCTCCACCAAAAATTGATCAAACCACTTAAGATAACTCTTAATTTCTCAAAAATCTAATTGAATATGGTGTTTAGAGGCAGAGGAAGTCGGACTTGGAGAGTTTGAATAGAAAATGAACCACCTAGTTGCTTGTTAGACCTTTAAAGTGCCAAGCACACACCTCAATTTCTTCACCATGAAGTAATTCCACCTAAGCTAGACTAACGTCCTACTTTTAATGTCCTACTTTTTTAGCTTATTCACCTCCTTAATAGGGTGTTGAATACTTACACCAATTCTCAAATACAAATTAGGTCTTAACCAGCCAATTTACTTACCGAATGTTGTATATACAATCGCACTGAAGATCCCGTACAACTAAACCCTATCTTTGAATCCTTCAATATATTTGAGCTCCATAACTTATTTAATCCATTAAATTTCATAGACATTACTATTATAAACTCATTTTTCATTGGTCTACTTACCAGTTCAACTTTCTAGGAACCCTGTAATTTATCAATGCATTATACATGACTCAACACTAATGCACTTTTAAGATATAATGCATATTATGAACATGACAAATTCATTTCAATAATCACTCAAATATATGATTCATATGCATAATATCATGAAAGGATGCAATGCATTAGCCAACAAATATGCTGGCCATCACAATATCCTATTGGTAGAGCTCAATTTTAAATAGTCCTGGTATAATCGAACGGTTAAGATATTGCTTGTATATGATAATTATAATGTACCTTAACCCGTAATATTATATACTAAAAATAAAAAAAATATAAATAAAAAAATAAGAAAAAAAAATGGGTCTTGCTACCGTCCATCATCACCTTTCCTCTTGATGCCGAGGAAGCCCCCCCTCCCCTAACATTGATGCCCCCCATCCCCCGACACCGACCCCCCCCCCCCCCAAACAAAAAACACTAACCAGATCTGGCTTTGGGGGGGATTGGGCTTGTCAACGTTGGGAAGGGGGAGTAGAAGGGGCTAGTCGGCATCAGGGAGGGGGGCAATGGGGGACTGAACTCGTTTG
>JAFMPE010115997.1:8392-23195 GCA_024759925.1 Ficus religiosa | reverse complement strand
TACAGACGGAACAATCATCGGCCATCATCCAACGTCGCTGCCGCAACCTAGCAAGAGTGCGAGCCACCACTGCCAGAACCGCGACGTCCGCTACCGTCGCCGGCAACGCGAGCCCCCTCCACCGCGCGAAGAAGCGAGAGCCGTCCACCGTGGGTCGCATAAATTCGACGGGGTATCCATCGCCCACGGGGGACAGTTGCCACCCCCGCCTCCGTCGCGATCCCCTCGCAGCCTCCGTTGTGATTCCCTCGCAGCCTCCGCGGTGGATCTGACGTCGCAATGGGGGATTTCTAGATCTGGAGCAGATCGTTCGCCCATAGGGGATCTTGGCCTCCTCTAAGCCGTTGCTGCCGTCGGAAAATCTCCTCCCTCCGTGCCCATTGTCGAGCTTGTCCCGTCTGGTATTCGCGACCGTTGGCCACTGGGTCTCGGCGGCGTTCTTGGCTTGGATTTTTTTTTTTTTTTTTTTACTTTGAACCGTAGGGCAGACGGTGGCTCTGTTTTGGACGATGAAGAGGATGAAAAATTTTTTCCCCATTTTTCAATGTAATCCGGTGTGAGTATTCTACACTAATTTTGATATATCTATTTAATCTAAACCGTTCAAACCAATCGGACAATGAAGTAAAGTAAGAGCTTCGCTGAAAAAAAAAAAAAAAAATATATATATATATATATATAGTTAGAAATGAAGATAAAAAGTGCACTGTAACGAGTGAAGATGAAAGTGTCAGTTTCGTAAATTAGAGAAGATCGAAGGGTAATGACAAAACAGGTTCACAATGGGAATGGGGAAAGGGGAATATTGTCAAATAGGAAGGTGCCACCTCAGAAGGTTTTTTTTGTTGTTTTGTTTTAATTTAAAATTAATTTATTTAAGAAATGAGACAGAAAGACGCTGCTAATAGTCTACACAAAAATACCGGGTGTGTCGTCTCCTCTCGTCTCTCTGACCTCAATTTGACCCTTTTTTTTTTTTTTTTCCTTCTATTCTTATTCTTCTGTTATTATGGGAAGGGATCTCTTTTCTTCTTCTTCTTCTTCATCTTATCTTCCTCTCACTTTGTTCTGTTCTAAAGGGTGAAGTTGGATTTTGTGATAGAATGATACACACTGCTTATAATTCCTTATTTGTGAGAAATTAAAAAGTTGCAGACATTTGTGCCTGTGCTGGATCTCTATTTCTCTTTCTGAAAGTAAGAAAAAAGGAAAAAATAAAGAGTTTTCCAAATGAGGAAGGAGGGACCACCGTCGTCGTCGTCGTCGATGGCAATGCCGTTCAACTTCTGCTTCGAGACGACGAAGCCCCTTCTCCTCACATTGCTCGCCCTCACCCTCGTCATGCTCATGTGGAACCTCCCTCCTTACTACCAGAATCTTCTCTCCACCACCACCACCACCCTCTCCTGCTCCGCCGATTCATCCCCTGCCGCCGCCATTAACGCCTCCTCCTCCTCCACTCCACCTATCTCCGTCTCCGCCCAGAAGCTCTCCACCGCCAATATCCCTCCCCGTCCCACCGAACCCAACAAGCGAACCTTCCACGCCTACGGCAACGCCGCCGCTCTCTTTGTCCAAATGGGCGCCTACCGCGGCGGCCCTACCACCTTCGCCATTGTCGGCCTCGCCTCCAAGCCCATCCACGTCTACGGCCGCCCCTGGTACAAATGCGAGTGGATCTCCTCCAACGGCTCCTCCACCTTTCGGACTCTTGCCTACAAGATGCTCCCTGACTGGGGCTACGGCCGCGTCTACACCGTCGTCGTCGTCAACTGCACCTTCCCCCTCAACCCCAACGCCGACAACTCCGGCGGAAAGCTCGTCCTCAAGGCCTACTACGGCGAGTCCCAGCGGAAGTTCGAGAAGTTCACGGCCCTTGAGGAAGCCCCTGGGGCTTACAATGCCTCCAAGTACTCCCCTCCCTACGACTACGACTACCTGTACTGCGGCTCATCTCTCTACGGAAACCTCAGCGCCGCCAGGATCCGGGAGTGGATGGCTTACCACGCGTGGTTCTTCGGTCCAAGATCCCACTTCGTCTTCCACGACGCCGGTGGGGTGTCGGCGGAGGTGAGGGTGGCGCTGGAGCCGTGGGTGCGGTTGGGGCGGGCGACGGTGCAGGACATAAGGGACCAGGCGGAGTTCGATGGGTATTACTACAACCAGTTCTTGGTGGTGAACGACTGTTTGCACCGTTACAGGTTTTCTGCCAATTGGACCTTTTATTTCGATGTGGACGAGTACATTTTTTTGCCCGATGGGAATACTCTTGAATCTGTTCTTAATGAGTTCTCCGATTACACTCAGTTCACCATTGAGCAGAATCCTATGTCTAGTTCCCTCTGTCTCAACGATTCCACCCACCATTTTTCCAGGTTCTCTCTATCTCTCTTCCCCTTCTATTTTTCTTTTAATTCTCTCGTATCTTCCTTCTTCTTTGTAATAATTTTCATTAGAAAACTCGAAAAGTATTTTTGTTTTGGATCAATACGGGGAAATGGAGCTATATGGTTTTAGGTTTTTTGCTTCTTGTGGTAACTGCAATTAGGATATGTTCCACCAATTCATATTATTGGATTGTGATGGCAATAATGAATAAGAAAGGAAAAAACAGGAAATACCAGAAGAGAGTCGACTATTTCAGTCCAAGTGCATATTTGCTTATTAATAAGGATTAGAATTGCGTTTTGATTTTATTAATTTAAGACACCGACATGAATAAGGGGGGGAGACCAAAAAAAAAAAAAAAAGAAGGAAAAACACTCGATTCATTACCGTTGCGAGTTAGAATTAGATTTGCCTTGTAACTTTAGCAAGTGAAAACATGAAAGGGCAAGAAAAAGAAAAGTAGTGTTTGCATTTATACTAGATCACTATATCCTGATTGATATGTCCCCTAGTAGTGTTGTTGAATCTCTGTGGTGATATATTATTGGTGGCAAAGAGATGATATCTATTTCAGAATTTGTGTTTTGAAGAAGAAGATTGTGGTATTAAAGAAGAAAGTTGTGCCGTGCGCTGAAATTGAGTTATGTTCAGGGAATGGGGCTTCGAGAAGCTGCTATTCAGGGAGTCAAGAACCGGAATCCGGAGGGACAGGAAGTATGCGATCCAGGCAAAGAATGCATATGCGACAGGGGTGCACATGTCGGAGAATGTGATAGGGAAAACACTGCACAAGACGGAGACCAAAATCCGCTACTATCACTACCACAACTCGATTTCGGTGATGGGAGAGCCGTGCAGGGAGTGGCTGCCATTGACGGCCAAGGACAACGTGACGTGGCACGACAAGCTGCCATATGTATACGATGACAACATGAAGAAGTTGGCGAATACCATAAGGCAATTTGAGCGCAATGCGATTGGGAATGTGCTAGATCCACGGTTCTCCCGATGATACCAGACTACTACAAGTACACTCTACATATATAAAATCCAATTCTATATGATTTGCTATTTAGTGTTGAATGGTTGAAAGCCTTTGGAGGGAGGGAGGGAGGGATGGGTGGTCAAAGCGTGGTTTGTGCATATGCTCACGCCTTGCCCTGCCTCTGTTAAATGTTGATGTGCCTCTACTTGTCCTAAATGGCAAATTTTTATTTTTTATGTTTAAATGAGTTTAGTTAGAGCCTAGAGGTCATGGTCCCATCGTCTGTGTTGCTCATTGCTGAGTATACACTCCTCGGTCCCCTATCTCTCCCCCCCCCCGGCCCATGGGGATTTCCCCAAGTCTCCATTCTCCACCACTTGCTTCCCAGTCTAATTCCCATTATTTCTACTTCTTCTTTTGTTTTCTATTTTACCCAAAGAAAAAAAAAATAAAAAAAAATAAAAACAGAGGAATTTGCTTTGCCTTTGATTTGTGTATGTGAGTTGGTGGCTCAGTTAGCGTGTTGCTGCTCTATCTGTTGCCCCTCCTTTTATTTTTTATTTTTTATTTTTTAAGGGGGGTGGGACTTTTAAATGAACAAATTGTTTATTTATTTGTCAAATATTAGCTAGAATAGAAATTTCTGTAAAGTCGTTTCATAAGGATCTTGTTCTGCTTTTATTTTATGTTGTTTTTATTTTATAAATGGGGGGCAATTACTTTAATAAAGTGAAAGATTTAAGTAATGAAAAGAATAGAAACAATGGCATGTGATTCGCCCAAGAAATGATTGTTTTGATCAAATTGTGGCAATCATGAGAAAGGATTATATTGGGTGCCTTTTTGGTTTAACAGAAATCCACCCTTTTCTTCTTTGTATATAGATGGTTGCTTTTTCTTTTTCTTATCCAGTGGATGTAAACATGAATTTTCGTGAAGCATAGGAAAGCATTTCTACTTTTGACACATAAATCAACTGTAGTATTACTACTACGTCGACGTAGTAGTAATATAATGTAGGACGGTTTTATGTGACGTTGCAGAGCCCATAAAAGGTTGGTGATTGATGCGCATAAATTCACAAGCCAATTGCCTTTCAACTAAATATCTTGTCATCGAAATTTATTTTTTATTTTATTTTTTTAGACTCCCTCATGCTCCCTTTTTTTTTCTTCTCTCTTTTTTTTTTTTTGTTTTTTTTTTTTTGTTTTTAATGTTATTTTGGGATACAGAGCTTCGACTTTTATGTCTTGTGGTTAAATTATTGCTAAACTAATAAATCTGTAACCAAGTCAGTTGATTTGTTCTGTTTCAATTCTATCACTAAAATATTTCAATGGATGAACTTTTTTATTTATTTTTAATATTTTTTAAAATAATATAAAATAAAGACGACAACGGATTAGAGTCTGTCCTAGGACAACAGTTGGGCCTTGTTTTGTGACGACAATTGGGCCAGTTGGTCCATAAGGTTGTTATGTAGGCCAGCCCATTTCAAGACAAGATCGTGTTTGTCCAATCAAATATGTGAGGAAGTCACAGAGATACGAAGAGTGAGGGTTTAGGTTCCAATTCCTAATGTGACAGTTATTCAAAAAGCATTCTCACTCACCAAGGGAAAAGCGTAGGCGAGAGCCTCCCTCCAGCTCCGATTCTCCTCCCGGGTTTGTGGGGAAGAAAACTCTGTGCAGTTTATAGAACCTTTAGTGGCCTCATAAACCGAATTAGTGTGTCTAGCCTCTTTTTTTAATCCTTCCAATTGAGGATTCAGCGATCAAAGTGATTTACATAGAGAAAGTTCCATTTTTATAGAGAGAGTTACCTTCTCACTAAAATTAGGGGTGTTCACCGAATCTGTCAATCCATTCCAATTTGCCGGATTGGATTGGGTTGAGAGATTAACAGATTGGTTACGGATTAGGATTTTCCCAATACGAAGGTTACATATTGGGTTATGGATTGAAGATTTCTCAATCCGTGAATCCGAACGCTATATATATGTATTTTTGAATATATAAATCTGTATATATTTTCTCTAAATAAATTACGTATGCATATGTTAAAGTGTGACTTCATTGACTTGAATGTGTGCCTAGATTCCAGTTCAATAATTCTATTATCTGGTCCAAAATATTCTAATTCAATAGTTTTATTATCTGGCCTAAAACTGCTTTTCATTTTGAGTTGATGAGTATGAAAATTTTGTATTGAGTTTAGTTAATGTTTGTTTGTTGTAATGTATTATTATATTATAATTTAGCTTATGATCGAAGACTAGAAGTTAGTTGTGTTGCAATTTTATTAAATTATTTTATGTTTAAATATTTTATTTTAGTTTCTAGAGTAAACATATTGAGTCTGGTAGTCTGATCCGTGTAATCCAATGTTTGTAGATTGGACTGGATTAAATTGGGAGTTTCAAGCATTGGTGACGGATTGGGATTTTTTCAATTTGAATGTCACGGATTGGACTATGGATTGAGGCCGAATCCGTATAATCCGATCCGTGAACACCCATAATTAAAACTAGAATCACATGAGGGAAATTTCAAACCGCATTTCCAGGGTGAAGCACTTCTACATGAGACATAATTAAATATCAAACTTGTGAACAATCCCCAAGTATAGATATTTTTTATCTGATACTGTGGAAAGGGAACCAAGTTACCGAAACCAAAGACTGAAGCAATATTTAAATGATCTTTCATCTAGTCGAGACAAAAGTTAATACCATAAAGCAATACTCTCAGTCATGGTGGAGCGATGAAGAATGAAGTCAAGTAACTACTATTTAGCACTATACTGGAGAACACCTAAAGGAGAAAAGTTGAGACAGAAAGCCAAGACAGTCAAGCAGAAACTAAGTTGAAGAGAATGAGGCCCGAATGGACGTTAAAAATGAAAGAGGAAGATTCAGCCCTTGTTTTCGCGAAGGTGACAAGAAAGGATTCCACATCTTTCCGTTGCCGGCACTGCTGCTTCTCCTTTCTCCCCAACCCCGAAATGAGGCTATTTACCTTTTATACGACCACAAACTGAAGTTAAAGATCCACCTGGTTCGCCACAGTTCATTGTTGTGCTTACACACTAGGCTACCCTTCTTCGAAAGCTACATGGAACCAATATTCACTTCAAGAGTGAGGTTTTCAATCCAGGTATTCTTTCTATCTTCTTGCTCGGGCTTGGATTTCAAACTTGACACCTTTCTTGTTGGAGTGAACGGGGTTGGCTCCTTTCGGTGGATTATCTTGTTGAATGTCCTACGGTCTATATCATAAATCACACGTTCTTGGGCATAGCTGTTCGTGAAACGTGGCATGAGATATCTGTCGGCGGTGAGAGTCTTACATCCGAGTGAGAGGTCAGGCCAATCTACCAGAAGCAGGTGAAAGCAGTGAGTTTTGTAAGTCTTGTCAATGATGGTTAATTTTTTCTCTCTCTCTTTTTTTTTTTTAATAATTAAATTAGATAATTCAAACTCAATAACTTATAATAGAGTTATATGTGAAATTACGGTTATATTATGCCTAGGCAAAGACAAGGCAATATTTCTTTTCTTCTTTTCAGCAAAAAAAAATCTTTCTTTCTTTTCTTCAACCACCACAGGTAATAGTGATTAAATGGAATATAGATGTAGATAGACTATTAATTGTTACATTGTTAATTAATTAAAGAAAGTGAAAGGGCGAATTGTGTGCGGATAAGCATCGATGAAAAAGATAAATTTGGTTTAGTTAAATAGCACCGAATATATGTGTGTATTTGTGTGTATGTGTGTACACATACACATATATATGAGAAAGGGAGGAATATCTGATTTGGATCAATATTAAATAGATTATTAGCAAAAGTTCGAAGGACCATCTTCTTGATTTAAATTGGGCACGACGCCACTTTGGTGTGACTGCTATTTTCTGAGCTCAGTGGGAACAAAAACTGACTACACTGGCTATAAATCCAGTTGGAATATTAATGTGCGCTTTACCTTTTGATTCCAACCATTATCACATTATTACTAAAAAAAAAAAAAAAAAAGAAAGAACTCTATGGTGCACAAAATGTATGATCACGTTTAGTCTTAAACTACTACTTTTTTTTTTTTCGTGAGTAATAGTTTCCATTCGTGTTTGAATTTTCTGTTTGGCACTTTGAATGATTAACTGATCAAGAGTAGTACATACTGCTTAAAGGAAAAAGTTACGATGATGAGGAATCAAGGATGAAAATGTTGATATCGATGGAGTTGTCAAGATTTTGATTTACAGATAATATCAACGGTAATGTTGATGTCGATGAATATCCACGAAAAAAATGGATACTCAAAGAAAAACTTATAATTTTTGCCGAAACTTTACAAAATATCAAAACAATCAATATTACATAATTTGAATTAATTTTATAACAAAAATAATCTATTTTCAATGAAATATGAGAGCTATATTACATGACGTAATATTAAAACATAATAATTAAGCATTAATTGTAATTTCAATATGATATTTCATACTCATTAATCATTACAAATAACATACTGTAATATAATATGATACATAAAATTAAATGTCAAACAAAAAAGAATATATATTAGTTTCGATGTACTTAATCCAAAAAGAGTTTCTAACAGTTTAGAAAACATTAGGTAGGCATCGATATTGATCTGATATAAGCAATACATTTGTCAAGATATTACTCTTGAATGATTTTGAAGGTAATTGTTAATGTCACACATGTATGTTTCTTGATCTCTGTCAACTATTAACCCATAAATTAGATATCGTTGATTTGTTTAATTTGATGAGTAATCTTGATGGGTATGCGATGATATTTCAATATTAATTTATGGTTGAGGATATACCAATATATCAAAAAAATCGTCTCAATTTTGTACTTGTAAACTAGACATCATTTGAGAACCATAAGAAGGATTATAACTGTATGAACTTTACTTGATTCTTAAGCATCTACAGTAGATTCCCATCTGTTCGCCGTTCGCATCTCGAACCAGAACGGCGCTTATTGCATCCTCGGTTATTGCCAAGTACAGAAACAAACTTCACCCGTTAGAGGTTTTGCCAGAATCGGAGGGGTTGATAAATATCTCTTAAGCTCGTCGAACGCCTGTTGACAATGTTCGTTGCACTCAAACTTCTTATTCCCTTTCAGTAATTTGAAAAAGGGTTGGCATTTGTCAGTTGAGTGTGAAATAAATCTGTTCAGTGCAGCGATTCGGCTAGTCAGCTTCTGAACCTCTCGCTTGTTCCTCAGTGATGGCATGTTCATAATCGCCCTTATCTGTTTCGGATTTGCTTCAATGCCGCGTTGTGTAATAATGTAACCCAAGAACTTTCCGGACGAAACACCAAAAGAACATTTGGATGGATTCAATCGTATGTTGTGCTGTCGAAAAACTGAAAAACACTCGGAAAGATGACCAATGTGATCTTCTGCCTTTAATGATTTGATCAACATGTCATCTATGTAGACTTCCATCATTCTTCCAAGCTGATCAGCAAACATAGCATTGACTAGCCTTTGGTAAGTGGCTCCAGCGTTCTTCAAACTGAATGGCATCACTTTGTAGCAGTAAATTACCCTCTCTGTGATGAACGTTGTCTTCTCTTGGTCTTCTAGATGCATGAGAATCTGATTGTAGCCCAAAAATGCGTCCATTAACGAGAGCAACTCATGTCTTGAGGTCGCGTCAACCAATCGATCGATATGTGGCAAAGGAAAGCTGTCTTTTGGACAAGCTTTGTTCAGATCAGTAAAGTCAATGCATACCCTTCATTTACCGTTCTTCTTCTTCACAATGACGACGTTCGCCAGCCATTCTGGATACTATACTTCCTTTATAAAACCTGCTTCAATTAACTTTCATACTTCTTCGTTGACAATTCGATTCCGCTCGATACCAAACTTCCGCCTCTTCTGCTTCACTGGCTTGTGATTAGGATTGACGTTTAATCAATGCGTCGTAACGTCAAGGTCGATGCCAGGCATGTCCGAATGTGACCAAGCAAAACAACCTTGGTTGTCAAGAAGAAAATTTATGAGCTGACCACGAACAGTGTTATCGAGTAATGAACCAATGTTAACGAATCTATCTAGTTCTACTGGATCCAATTGAATTTCATCAAGTTGTTCGATGTCCGGCACTGATAGATTGCTTGAATCTTTCTTCGTTTCTAATTGCTATAAGTGGTCGCTTCTCTTCATCTTCATTGAATGGAGGTAGCAAGTTCGAGCTACCTCCTGGTTCCCCTTTATCTCTCTAATTCCCCTCTTTATAGGAAATCTAATCCTTTGATGATACATGGATGGTACTGCCTTCATAGCATGAATCCACGGCCTACCAAAAATGATGTTGTAGGCAGAGGGGCAATCCAAAACTAAAAAATTGGTTAACTTATTCTCTCTTGTTGCAAAAACAAGAAGCTTAATCTTACCCCCGGATGTGGTTGATTCTCCGTTAAATCCTGTCAAAACTGTAGTCGAACATTCGATGTCTGACTCTGACAATTCCATTTCCCTTAAAGTCGAGAGAAACAGAACATCTGTTGAACTCCCATTGTCGACTAGAATTCAACCCACTTCACAGTTTGATACGTTTAAAATAAGAACCAACGCGTCGTCATGCGATCGGCTGAGGCTGGTGACCTCGTTACTGTGAAAAGTGATCAAATGCTTGATAGGATCGTCAGGAAGAATCGTTGCAATCGGCTGTGTGGCTCTTCTTCTGTGAGACTTGATCGCTGTTATAGTCTCCCCGCTGTAGATCGAACATCCAGAAATCACACCAATTGTCTTTCGAATGAGCGGTGGTGAGGGTGTATCTTCGATCTGTTGAACTAACTTTCTCTCTTTGGACTCATTGCCAAGTCCATAAGTTTCTCTTCCCTTCTCGGTTAGGAATTCACGGAGATGACCTTTCTTCAGCAACTCAGCTACTTCAGCTCTTAGTGCTCTGCAATCGATGGTGTGATGACCATGATCTTTGTGGAACTTGCAATATTTCGTGGTATATCTGGCCAGGTTCTCAGGCAGCTTCTTGGGCCAAGTGACGAAGTCCTAGCACTTTAAATGAGCTATCAGTTTTGAAGGGTTGATTCCGAGTGAGTACTTTGGTGGCGAAAATGGACGCTTACGATCACGCCTCATTGTTCGCTCTTCTCGGTGATCCGTTCGTCGTCCTGGGCATGGTCATTCGTGTCTGAGTGTTTTCTCTCGATCTTCTCAAGCCTTCGCTACTTCATCCCTCGTTCGAGCTATATCTCGTTCAACTTGCTCATTTTCTTCCTCCAGTTCAATAAATCCTTTCGCCTGGTGCATGGCGTCTTGGATCGTGGGTGGATATCTGGTGCAGATCTCATTTTTGAATAAAGATTTGTGCCTTAATCCCTTCTTCAATGCTTCTCTCGCTGTTCCGTTGTCCAACCCGGAGATCTCTGAAATTACTTTACTAGAGCGCTTAATGTAAGTGCGGAGGGATTCGTGCGGACCTTGAACAACACTCCATAAATCCTTCGTTGTTTTCCCTGACTGGATGTGGACCGAATAGCTCCTCATAAACTCTAGGGAAAGTTCATCAAATGAATCAATAGATTCAGGGGGGAAGATTACAGAACCATCTCAAAACGGCTCCCTTCAGGCTTTGTGCAAAAAGCTTACACATCATGTCGTCAAGCATGGCTGTCAGAATGTTTGTTGATTGCACGACATGCTTATACTGAAGTAGATGATCATGTGGATCCGACATTTCGTCGAACCTTGGAAAGGTAATGTTACCAATCTTAGGAGTGATGGAGTTGGTAATCCGTTTTGTGAGGGGCGTCTCTCGGACACCACGAGTGAGATCATCAAATCCTGGTGTAGATGTGGTGGCCTTATGTATCTGGTGTAGTTGCTCCATTTGTGCTTCCAACG
The DNA here is from genome assembly GCA_024759925.1 of Ficus religiosa. Taxonomy (NCBI): domain Eukaryota; kingdom Viridiplantae; phylum Streptophyta; class Magnoliopsida; order Rosales; family Moraceae; genus Ficus; species Ficus religiosa. Next base: position 11,899 of record JAFMPE010115997.1, on the reverse strand, counting down.
TTCTCATTTCTGCAGCCATGATACTTCTCATTACTTCTTCAACATTCATAGTCCCTTGTGGAATGGGACCTTGAGGTGATGGTGGTAAATCGGACGTCGAACGCCTGGTTGGAGCAATGTGTTGTCTGAAACCAGACTCTTGTGCTGGTTGTTGCTGTTGATGCTGGTGCTGCTGGTACTGGTGTGACCGGTACTGGTGCGGTTGGTACTGGTTTGACTGCTGTGCTCGCCCATCGTTTCCAATTGGTGTGTTTCCTAGCATGGCCAAAGGTTGCATTGGAACCACGGGGTTGTGAGTGGTGTTTCTTACTCCCGGGGGCTAGTAAGGCATAGCCTGTTGCCAGCCCCCAGTGTTCGCCCCTGTTGAATAACCAACGTAGGGATTGTTGTAGTAGTATGAGTATGCTGCCTGTGCATTGACAGCCATCAACTGATTTTTGAGAACTTGGTTCTCAGCGCTGACGCTTTGCATCTGACTTTGTTGGCTGTTATGTTTTCGTGTGAGATCTTCGACCAATCGCGTTAGATTAGCGATTTGGACGTCGTCTCTTGATGATGAAGTTTCTGGGTGATCGACAGGGCTTCCCTGCGTAAGTTCCTCTTGGTGTTCTCATTCTTCTGCCATGAATGTTCTATGAATTTCTGATGTGTGATAGCCAAGGGCCCCAAGGTGGGTGCCAAACTGTAGATGCTGGGAATTTACCGTCAAAAATTCAACAGAAGTTAGTAAGTATAAACATAATGATTGATTGAATGGGCCCTTGACAATCGTTGATGAAACCCATAAACATATAATTATGAAATAACCAAATAAGGAAATAATAGAAAATGCAAGAAAATTATCAACACCAAGATTTAGATAGGTTCGTTGAATGGAAGCTACGTCCTCTGTGAATGTGGTTTTTCACTATAGATCAGTGTTTCAGAATACAATGGATTATTACTCTGAGAGAATTTTGACAGCGTAACAATATGTCAGAAAAACAAGAAAGATCTGGTCCCCTTGTGATGGGGGATCTTCCTCTATTTATAGAGGAAGAATAATGGGTCTGAACCCGAAATTCATGGTGAGCAGTTTTTGCTCCATGTCTGCTGGGATACGTGTAAGAAGGTAAGCCGTACTGTGGACTTGGCGGTTACCAGAATAACTCTGACTGTAAATCGTGGGCGGTTATGTTGTAACGTCCACATATTTGTTAGTTATTATGAAAGATCTGACGTGTCATTGTCGAATGTGAGCTTGACGGTTATGAGGAATATCCCTTGTTACTTTCGTTAAGCTTGAATGACGAACGATAGTTGGGGAGATAAGATTAGGATCTCACTGAAGTACCGTTCGTTGATTACGTTCGATGTTCGTCTGATCACATTTAAACTGATTGATTCGATGTTCGAATGCAAACGATCGTAGTTTAAGATGGAACGAACTAGCTTGCAAAATGGGTCCGGCCCAATTGAACGAACTATCATTATTCATTGAACGAAGTAATTCAATAAGTTGGGTCTGGCCCAAAATATTGCATATTGGACTCGGGAGTCCATTGTTCGTTTAAGAAACGGTCAAAAGCTAACGTCATAATGGGAAAACGAAGTCTAACCCCAACAAAGCTCATGAAATCAAAATTCAAGGCGAATCCTCATCAGTTTGACTCATTTGAGTCATACCGCGTATTCTTATATGCTACAATCGCCCAATACCCTTTCCTGTTATTTTACAACCACGATTCATCTTCTGTAGCATGTTGTCACATTTTATTCATATTAAAAAAATGTCAATGATATTCGCTGATATGGCGGATATTTTTGAACATTGTAGACATTTGACAGATATTCTGAGAAGAAATATCCTTCCCCCCGTTATCCATGTCGAGACTTCAAAATATGGATAATGTCGTGGAAATGTCAACAATGTCGTTGACATTTTCATCCTTTGGAGGAATACCCCATAAACGGGATCGATACTACAACTTATCGTTAATGTAAGCTATACACAAACCATGCTTTTATGTCAAACCTAAGTTCAAGTTGTTATATTAACGATAATAAAATAATAGAAAAGCTTATAAAATGATTTGTACTTTTATCTTATTTATAGTATTGGTTTTATTTGATTAATTTTTCAAATAGTCGATTAATGATAGGGAATAATTCTAGGTTATGCATTATAAATTTTTCACCTAAATACTTAGATATATATTAGATCATTAAAAAGCTAATATAATGATTAAGATAAACAATGCAGAATAATAGGGGAAAAAAAAAAATACAGTTTACACTGTAAAATTTTCCATCGAAATATACACAAGTATATATAAAATGTATGTGGCATGCGTAGATATACAGATGACATGTTTAGAGGGGTTTTTTCGTCGAATGTTAGTGTTTTTAATTTCGTTGATACCGATATGATGGTTCAACATGACAGCAAGGAACATCCTAGAATGACGATATTTTATATACACACACACACACACGTAAATATTATCCAAAAAGGGCGGGGAAACACTTGACATCCAAGGCTCTTGGACTCGGGAGTTTGAGGCTGAGAGTCGTTGAGTTAAAAGACTATTTGACTATAACGTTGTTATCTTTATTAGCTCTACGAAATTATGCGCCGCCAACACACACACGTGTACTCTGGAAGGCGTTCCAGTTCCCCCAAATTATTATCCATTTTTTATTAATTTTCTTTGGATGATAAATTAATAATGGAAAGTTGGAAACGGCGGCCATGTCTTCTTAATTTATTTTTTCAAATTTTTTTTATTTGATCGAATTATACCCCGATAATGCATTGTTTTCGCAAAAATTTTTTTTTTCAGTAACATTGTTTTCTCAATTAGATAATAATGAAATTATATTTCTTATTAGAAAAAAATAAAATTAGATTTAGAAAAATAATAAAGAACACAAGACTATCGTTTAGCTTGTAATGAATATAGTAAGTCGGCGTTTGATTCGGGTGAAACAGGAGGAGAGATGGAGGGCCCACTTAAGCCCCCCAAGTGCAAGTGGACAAAGGAAAGACAAAGCGGCTGGGGTCCCAACAGATTGGGTGTAATAATATAATCAGGTTTATGTGTGCTGTTGTGTGTAAATATAAGTACACACACACACACACACACACACACACAAAATAAAGAGAAACGCCAATCGTACGGTCATTCATGTCCGTTGATTGTCGATACGATTGCTTTGCTCACGTCTCTCCTCTCCTTTCCTTCATTCGTTTTTCTTTTCCTTCTTCTTCTTTCATTTTAATTATCTTTCTTTAAATTTATCACAACGTATTTTATTTTATTGATTGAAGCCTTTGCTTGATAGATGCTGGTTTCAGTAGTGACCGCCTTACAAGATTAGTAATAAGCTTTTAGTTCAAAGCCTTCCCTATTTAAAGCCAAACGCCACTTTAATGTTAATAATACGCTATCAAAATGAAAACCCTCTTCCTCCTGGTGTCAGTCTGTAATTCACCATTTGTGGCGTCCCCAAATTGACCAAAAAGAA
>JAFMPE010115981.1:1484-13392 GCA_024759925.1 Ficus religiosa | reverse complement strand
GCCATGGCCAACAAGCACCGCCGCAACCAGTGGTTCGCCGAGCTCGTCCAGAACTCCCCATCGGCCACCTTCGTCATCAAGCACCTCCTCGGCCCCCGCCAGATCCTCACCGGCAACCCCGCTGTCGTCCAACATATCCTCAAGTCTCACTTCTCCAACTACGGCAAGGGCCTGGCCGTCCGCATCCCCCTCTACGACGTCCTCGGCGACGGCATCTTCAGCACCGATGGCGACACCTGGAAGTTCCAGCGCCAGGTCGCCAGCCACGAGTTCAACACCAAATCCCTCCGTAAGTTCGTCGAAACCGTCGTCGACTCCGAGCTCTCCCACCGCCTCCTCCCCATCCTCTCCTCCGCCGCCGGGGCGGATCAGAACTCTCCCGCCGCTGTCCTTGATTTCCAGAACCTTCTTCAGTGGTTCGCGTTCGACAACATCTGCAAGATCGCCTTCGGTCACGATCCGGCTTATCTGCTACCTTCTCTCCCGGACTCGAAATTCGCCGCCGCGTTCGACGCCGCTACGGCTATTTCCGGCGCCAGATCCATGTCGCTGTTCCCTCTGGTGTGGAAAATCAAGAAGGTTCTACAAATCGGCTCGGAGAAGAAGCTCACGAATGCAATCTTGGAAGTTCGCGGTTTCGCCCAATTCATCGTCAGGGAAAAGAAGGAGGAGCTCGCTGAGAAATCGTCGCTCGATTCCGTCGATCTCCTTTCTCGGTTCTTGAGATCAGGCCATTCTGACGAGAAATTCGTCGTCGACATCGTCATAAGCTTCATTCTCGCTGGACGTGACACGACGTCGACGGCGCTCACGTGGTTCTTCTGGCTGCTCTCGAAAAGCCCACACGTAGAGCGCGAGATTTTAAAAGAGATAATAAATATCGAGAACGAGAAACCGGTCGAGGAGATATCGGTTTACGAGGAGGTGAAGGACATGGTGTACACGCACGCAGCGCTCAGCGAGAGCATGAGGCTGTACCCGCCGGTGCCGTCGGACAGCAAGCAGGCGGCGAACGACGACGTCTTGCCGGATGGGACGGCGGTGAGGAAGGGAGAGAGGGTGACGTACCATCCGTATGCAATGGGGAGGCTGGAGGCGCTGTGGGGGAAGGACTGGGCGGAGTTCCGCCCCGAGAGGTGGCTGAAGGCTGATGTGGCGACCGGGAAATGGGAGTTCGTGGGGAGGGATCCGCACACGTACCCGGTGTTCCAGGCGGGGCCAAGGATTTGCTTGGGGAAGGACATGGCATTCTTGCAGATGAAGAGAGTGGTCGCCGGAGTCATGCGGCGGTTCAGGGTGGTGCCGGCGATGGAGGAAGGTGTCGAGCCTGTGTACGTGTTGGACTTGACGTCAAAAATGAAGGATAGGTTTCCGGTGAAGATTGAGGAGAGGACCAAAAACAATCGTTGATGATTATATTTTGTTTGTCTTACGTTGTCAGAATCCAAAATGCCAAAAAGTTAACCTGTTTGAGTGTGAGTGCCGTTGTAATATAATTTGTGGGTCCCACCTGTTAGTTATAATTAGTCAAAGACAATGGAGGTGTAGTTCATAATTTGTCAAATAATTTGTGGGTCCTATTTGTCTTGTGCCACATAGCATTTGGATTTTCAGGACAATTTGGTTGTTAATTCATTTTGAACTAAATTGTATTTTTTTTATTATGATTTTTATTTTTTTCTGAAAAATTTTTTTATTTTTTCTGAAAAATTTTTTTTTTATTTTTTTTAAAAAATTATTATTGAAACTTAAAAATCTTAAACTAAACTCATTCACCAAACACCCCCTCAATCTGTCTTTATTGCAAGATTCCTTACCAAAAAAGATAAAATGAAAAAAAAAAAAAAAAAAAAAACGGGAAAGAAAGAAAGTAGAAGAAGCTATATTTTTCACAAACGCTTTTAAACATTAATTTAGGAGGGAAGACAATCGCGCGAAAAAGTGAAGATAGTTGAAACCAAGTGAGTACCATCAATTCTAAATTCTAGTACTTTGTAACTATTTCTCTAAATTTAAAAAATAGGTACGTGAAACTTTAAACCGTTAATAAAAATATCCATTAAACTTCAAGTTATAAACAAAAATTAATATTTTTCTCTCATATTTTGTCCGCTTAATGTTTGACACATTTTATTTTCCTCTTCCAAACCTCATTACATTCGTACCCAAACTTTTAAAAATTGGTATTAACACCCTTTAGACGTTAAACTGTTAGTAAAAACATAATTTCATCGTATTTCATCCAATTAAAAATGATGTAATACTGGTTTAAATTTAAAAAAAAATTATTTGAACCCAAATAATTTATGGGTCCCACCTATTAGTTATAATCAGTCAAAGATTACGAGGTGTAGTTCATAATTTGTAAAATAATTTGTGGGTCCTATATGTCATGTGTCATATAGCATTTGGATTTTCAACCGATCTTTATGATAAGACTCTTTTCCAAAAATAACAATATTTCACAAACTCTTTTTTAGGGTGTGTTTCGTTAGAGGAAGAGATGGACGGAAGGAGAAGGGTGGAGAGAGAATGCCCTTTTATTGTTTGGCTTGAAGAAAACCAGGAAGAGAGAGGAAGGGTGGAGGGAGAATCTTCCTCTTCAGGCTTATCATAGTGCATCCTTTCATGCAAATCCTCTTTTCTATTTTCAATTAAAAAGACAATTTTTGTCATTAATTTGAAAAAAAAAAAAGAAATTATAAATGGACACTATAATAATTAGTTAAAAAAATTATTATTTATCCTTTTAATTCTCCCTCTTTTTTACCAAACAACATTATGGATTTTTATAATGCTCTCCATCTTTTACATTCTCCATCCCTCCTACCTAATGGCGAAGGGAGGAGGGGCCATAGCCTCCCTAGCTCTTTTTTTTTTTTTTTTTAATTTTGATATAGTGTTTTTTTTTTAATTTTAATATAGTGAGTATGGAGATTTTATTTGCACCCACAATATTGATAAATTTCCTCATAAAGTCAATAAAGATTTTTAATGTATTTTTACCATATAAGAAAATTACCTTAAAAATATTAAGAATGCTCAAACCCATATATCTATTAATGAAAATATTTTTTATAAAATAATTAAATAACATACTCCGCAGTACCATAAATGGAAATAATACTTAAAAAAATCGTAAGAAATTGTTTTAAATTGTTCTAATATTTAAACTGTTCTTCATCAATTTCTTTTTTTGAATAAATTTTTATAACTACATTGAAAATTTTCTATAGAGGATTTAAGTGAAATAAAATTTCAATAGAAATTTGTTCTAATCTCTAAACTGTTCTTCATCAATTTCTTTTCTTAAGAAATTTTTATAACTACATGAAAATTTTCCTCTAAACTATTCTTCATCAATTTCTTTTTTTAAGAAATTTTTATAACTACATGAAAAATTTCAGTTGAGGATTCAAGTGAAATAATTAAAAAAAAAAAAGATATCTCTTGAAGAGCCAACAACTATTGAAAAATGTATTTTTAATTTTTTTTAATTCATTAGTATTATTTGTTTTTTTTTTCTTTTAGTATTTGAAAATGATTTTTTGTGGTTTTTTTTATATGATTATTCTTTTTATTTATTTTTTCTTGATATGGTTGTTTACATGATTCTATATTTATGTATTTTTTTAAAATGCAATATGACATTTCTTGATTTTTGATTTAGACATTACTTGAGTTTTTCTTCTTTACTATTTTCCTCTCCTTTTTTTTTAAACGATACTTTATATATATATGTAGATATATATATATATATATGTATATTTTTGAGAATGAAAATATATCTTTTCTTCTTATTTAGATTTGTTAACTTATTTTTAACAAAATAAATTAAATTTAAAATTAAAGTGGGTGTATGAGAGGGTTAAATATAGTATTATATAAAAAGTATCTATAAAAGGATAGATGTACTATGTTTATATTAGGAAAATTTTATTAGGTGGAGATATTTATCAATATTATGGGTACAAATATAATCACTCATATTTTATTGGGCAAACAATTTGGATTTTAAGAAATAAAATAGTTTTATTAAAAACATAAACATTAATCGAAAAAATTTTTTTGGGCCCCCCTGTCAATAAATCCTGGCTCCATCATTGCTCACTAAATATAGCCTTAAACATGATTTTACGAAGGAATACAATCATGCCAAAATAGCGAAGATCTGATGTGAAGGTTCCGCAATAATAATTGAAACCACGTGACATACCATCAATTCTAATACTTTGTAACTTTGTCTTCTGAATTTTAAAAATGAGTGCTTACACTTTTTGTCAAACCTTAAATCATTAGTAAGAATACCAAATTTTAAGCTATTAACAAAAATACTTATTCTATCATATTTAATCCACTTAAGACTTGGATAAATTATATTGTCATTCCCGAACCTCAGTACATTTGTATCCAAACTTTTGAAAATTGATACTAACACCTCTCAAACATTAAACTGTTAGTAAAAACACCCTTTCGTCATATTCCGTCCACTTAAAGATGATGTGGTACTAGTTTAAATTAAAAATATATATTTAAACTAAAATCTTTATTATTGAAAAAAAAACCTTAAAATGTATTAAAAATTCAAAGTTCCCCCCCATGTCATAGGCGGAAGGGATAGCATATCTGCGATAATGTAAGCTTTTTTAATATTCCTTCGTTTTTCTCATAATACTTTAAATTTTGAATACAAATCTTCTAACGATATTAATCATTTTCAGGCTTTGCTATATTACTTCTGTGTTTGTTTTCTTTTGTATTTTATCCTTTCTGGCGTTGTTAGCTTATTTGGGTGTTTTAGTTTGTTAGTCCCGTTTTGTTTGGATTTTTTTTTTTTTTTGGTTTAATAAACATGTACTTTTCAAAAGGAAAATGAAAAAGTCAACTTCGTTTTGCTTTCTATCGTGTGAAGTATCAAATGGTTTTGTTCAAGTAAACTTATTAGTTTTATTTTTAGAAAACTAGGATAAATTTTTTAGTAATTGTACAGCCGAATTTCCATATTTAGAATTTGAAGATGAAAAGTCGTACTCGTACACTACACAATGTTTGCGGAACTTGGAGATGCAGCTTTACCATGTTTTTGGTAATACGGCTTAATTTCTCCAACATACATAACGGAGTGCATTCTAAAATATTTGCAGTTGATAGGCTCAAGAGAGAAGAGTCCCCTAAAAATGAGGATATTCTGTTAAACAGTCAAGTTGAAGAATGTGAATTATCCGTGAAAGGAGATTTACGTTTGTGTAATGGAAGCACTGCTGCTCTGGAAGACACAACTGCTTCAGATGAAGATGATTCTTCATGTAGCAAAGCAACTAATTAAACATTGTGATTGCAAAGGGAAATTTAGTTTGGTTGCTCTAGAACACGAAATCCCAGACCTCAATCACACGTTGGAAGGTCTGGAAACTGATCATGATTTTCTTGAGTATATGCTTCACCATCTCCAAAATGGAACCGAGGGCCTGCAGTTCATACAAGAAATAGCTCATCAACTGCGGGAATTGGCTGGAAACTTGGTATTACATGGCAAGCTTTAGAAAAGGATAACATATTTTGCCCTCATAGTAAGAAATTCATTGGAGGCATGTTTTGATCAGTTTGATGAATTAAACTCTACAGTTTATGCATATTATCACATTTAAGGATTTGTTTGTTTTTACATCTAATTTTAAACTAAACTGTACTTTTTTATCATGGTTTTTATCTTTTTTCTGAAAAAGTTTTTTGCCTTTTCTAAAAAAGTTTTTTATTTTTTCTAAAAAGTCAACAAAAATTACTATTGAAACTTAAAAATCTTAAACTAAACTCATTCACCAAACACCCCTTAAATACTTTTAATACAAGCCTCCTGCATCTCATTCATGTACGATGTTTCACAGATGAACACCAAGACAAGCGCCGGCATAAACCCGAATATGGGACCAAGTTCATGATCACCCATCATTTATCTGCAAAAGTGGAAGAGCTAAAGCAACTTTCTCTTAGCCTGGCTCCCCAAAACACTATAGAGGTAACTTTTAAATTTCTGAGGTTGTCAAGTGGCCACTAGGTATAGCTTTGTAGTTCATGTTTCTTTCTTGGTCCTAAGGTGGGTTCCAATTGGCCAAACCATTTCCTCAATAAATTTGCAAAGATTGAGATTTTGTTCTTTTGGCATATATAGATGAGTAAATTCCAGATTTTTTTTTTCCTCTTTGAGGCATAAAATAGAGTTCGTTATAAATTTAGCATTTCTTTGTGTTCTAAACGTTTTGGTTTTTTCTCAACAACAATTTTACAAAAATAACCTGTTCACATGGCATCACTCACGGCCATCCATGAACACAGAAGTAAAAAGACACACGACATTGACGATCACCCGTAGATAATAGTGGCCATGAATGGATTGATATGCCAGTGGGCAATGGATGAACCTTCATGAACCATATGTGCTTTGCAAATTTCTAATGTATGTGTTACTATCTCTGATCGTGGCATTGTATTAAAAAAAAAAAAAAGAAAAGAAAAAAAAAACGTAATTATCACAATCTTACAGGTACAAGCAACAAAAGCACTCTTCCAAAATATCTTACAAGAATAAAGAAATTATTTGCTGCAAACATGGAATTGAATTTATCTTTAATGGAAATATAAAAATATGAAACTCACTAGTCATCAATAGATCATATATACATACATATATATATGGTCATGTGTAGATAGTTACACATATAACATGTAACTGCATTGGTGTGTTAGGAATCAGTCACCGTCGTTTTATTTTATTTTATTTATTTATTTATTTAAGTGTTGTGGTTATTTTTTCTTTCAAATGCAATTTCAGTTTTTTCCACAATGTTTCACCTCAGTGCCTTACTAAATGGTCAAATATAATAATGAAAAAAAAAAAGAAATAACATATTTACAACTCACATCGTATAACTGCTTTAATCATATTTTAAAATTTTAAACATTAAATCAATAGTTAAAACAACTACTTTTATGAACAGTGCAAAATAAAATGTCTTAAGGTAAAACTTCTTCGTAAAACTTTTTATTTATTTTTTTGGTGCTCATTACTGCATTATGATCATTGTTATTCAATAGATATAACGACTACTTTTATTACTAGTACAAAATAAAATATCTTACCGTAAAACTTGTTCGCAAAACTTTTTTTTTTTTTTTTTTTGGAGGTGAAACTTATTATTACTGCATTCTGATCATTGTTAACTTCTGTTTTTCTCCGCTGACGTCTAGCAATTTTGCACGTGTGTATTTACAGCCCACATGCATATATATATATATACACACACACACACACAATGCATATCTTTTAATAAGATTCGCAGGCAAAAGCACATTATACAAGTTTCACCACACAAATGAAAGAAGGGGAAAAAAAAAAAACTTTTCGATATTGTGGAGGGGGGCTTGCATCCTCTGTCCAAAAATGGACGGAGTCAAAACTTTGAAAACGTTTGAATTTATTAAAGTGACATGGCATGTTTTTATTGGATAGGCAGGATTTGAAGCAGAATTTTTTGTGGACAGAGGATGTAAGTCCCGTGGAGGGAAGTGCGTCCCGGTACGGCCAAACCTCATCCGATCACATTCTACCACGTGGTATCTCACATGTTGAACACCTCAATTTTTGGACCACGTAACCTGAACTGAACACCACAAGTAGGAGTAGAGCGACAACAAGAGCCCTTGTATAAATAAAATTCAAACAGAGAAAACAGAAAGAATACTAGGAAAAACCAACTCAGCACAAGATGTTTTCTCAACTGTTAGCCTTACTCTTCCTCTTCCTCTTCTCCTTGTCTTTTCTGTTCCTTGTCAGAATCAGAAAGCCCTCTTCTTCCTCAGCCAAGCTCCCGAGGTCCTACCCCATTGTCGGCACCTTCTTGACCGCCAAGGCCAACAAGCACCGCCGCAACCAGTGATTCGCCGAGCTCGTCCAGAACTCCCCATCGGCCACCTTCGTCATAAAGCACCTCCTCGGCCCCCGCCAGATCCTCACCGGCAACCCCGCCGTCGTCCACCACATCCTCAAGTCCCACTTCTCCAACTACCGCAAGGGCCAGGTCTTCCGCATCCCGCTCTCCGACTTCCTCGGCGACGGCATCTTCAGCACCGACGGCGACACCTGGAAGTTCCAGCGCCAGGTCGCCAGCTACGAGTTCAACACCAAATCCCTCCGCAAGTTCGTCGAAACCGTCGTCGACTCCGAGCTCTCCGACCGCCTCCTCCCCATCCTTTCCTCCGCCGCCGCGTCGGCCGCCGTCCTCGATTTCCAGAATCTTCTTCAGCGGTTCGCTTTCGACAACGTCTGCAAGATCGCCTTCGGTCACGATCCGGCTTATCTGCTACCTTCTCTCCCGGACTCGAAATTCGCCGCCGCGTTCGACGCCGCGACGGCTATTTCCGGTGCCAGATCCATGTCGCTGTTCCCTCTGGAGTGGAAAATCAAGAAGGTTCTACAAATCGGATCGGAAAAGAAGCTCACGAATGCGATCTCGGAAGTTCGCGGTTTCGCCCAATTCATCGTCAGGGAAAAGAAGGAGGAGCTCGCTGAGAAATCGTTGCTAGATTCCGTCGATCTCCTCTCTCGGTTCTTGAGATCAGGCCATTCGGACGAGAAATTCGTCGTCGACATCGTCATAAGCTTCATTCTCGCTGGACGTGACACGACGTCGACGGCGCTCACGTGGTTCTTCTGGCTGCTCTCGAAAAACCAGCACGTAGAGCGCGAGATTTTGAAAGAGATAATAAATATCGAGAACGAGAAACCGGACGAGGAGATATCGGTTTACGAGGAGACGAAGGACATGGTGTACACGCACGCGGCGCTCAGTGAGAGCATGAGGCTGTACCCGCCGGTGCCATCGGACAGCAAGGAGGCGGCGAACGATGACGTCTTGCCTGAGGGGACGGCGGTGAGGAAGGGGGAGAAGGTGACGTACCATCCGTACGCGATGGGGAGGCTGGAGGCGTTGTGGGGGAAGGACTGGGCGGAGTTCCGCCCCGAGAGGTGGCTGAAGGCTGACGTGGCGACAGGGAAGTGGGAGTTCGCGGGGAGGGATCCGTACACGTACCCGGTGTTCCAGGCGGGGCCGAGGATGTGCTTGGGGAAGGACATGGCGTTCTTGCAGATGAAGAGGGTGGTCGCCGGCGTCATTCGGCTGTTCCGGGTGGAGCCGGCAATGGAGGAAGGCGTCGAGCCTGTGTACGTCTCGGACTTGACGTAGAAAATGTAAGGTGGGTTCCCGGTGAAGATCGAGGAGAGGACCAGTAATTGTTTATGATTATTTGGTTTGTTCAAGTTATTATAAAAATGCTAAGTAAGGTCACTTCTTTGAGTGTGTGCCGTTATTTGTATAATTATTTAAGGTCCCACTTATTAATTTATTAAGATTTCTTTTAGTGTTAGTTAAATTTGAAAATTTTAAATTTTAATTGAAAATTTTTATTGATATTTCAGGAAAGATAAAAACTTAAAAAAAAATTAAAATTAAAATAAAAAATATATTTTAATTTAAAATAAGATGGTAAATTAAATAAAACATGATAGTCAAAGATCTGGTGATCGTTAATCGTTGGAGCTGTCATTTATCTGACAGCTACGATGTATTGCATGTTACTGTATATGTCATATAGCAGTTGGACTTTCAATCTGTCCGGAGGGTAAGACTCCTTACCAGGAAAAATAAAAAAATTAAAAAAAAAGTTTTTCCTAAGTGTATGTTACTATCATGGGCATATGAAATACAGAAGAATGAGTGTTGTTGCTAATGATCTCAAATTTGAGGGGTGTAAGTATAGTTTTCAAGGTTTGAGGACAAGATACAATGGTTCAAAAGTTCTAAAGAGAAAAAAAAGCAAAAAAAAAACAAAAAAACAAAAAATTTCATACAAGTATTAAATGGATAAGATATGTCAGAAGGGATTTTTTTGCTAAAGATTTAAAATTTGAGAGGTGTTGATGTCAATTTTCAAAGTTCAGAAGATAAAAGTTATAAAAATTCTAAAATTCAGAAGACAAAAATAAACTATATCCTTCTTTTTATCCGTAAAACCACCAATACTATATAAGCCGATACAAATGTTTTCAATGAGAATAACATATTTAACAATTTGTTTTTCAATAAATATTGCTATTTATAATGTAATAACTACTATTTGTTATTGGTATTAAGTTGTGAAATTTATTAAAAAAAAATAGACATTTAAATAATTTAAAAATGACAAAATTTGTAATGATTAGACGAGTAAGCTTCCGTTTGGCTCTCAGAATTGCACCTAAGTTTTTCATATTAGTTTTTGTCTTTTTCTGAAAAGTCAACGAAAATTATAATAACTAATTTTTGAAAAGTCAATCAATTTTAACCTAAAAATTCAATTTTAAACCGGTACGCTAAACACATGCTAAGTTAATATACAAATCAATAACAATTAAATTTTGGATTTAAAACTTATTATACTTGATGGTAAATTCATTATGAAGTTTAATATTTACCAAATTTGTCTCTAAAGATGATATTCCATTGAAGAATAATGATCGAGTTACAAAAGTTTGTGTAGTTACTTTAGCAATGTCGTCCAAACTCTCCTATATGTTTGATTGGGGATGTGAAACTAATGATGATTGCATAAAAAGAGGGTGATGATAATGGATCAAAGTTAGGACACAGTTGAGAGAAAAGAAAAGGAAAAGTGAGATTATGTGAAATCTTATATATGGACCTTAAAAAAAAAAAAAAAAAAAACTTATCTAGATTAATTTGATAGTTTAAGGAGGCGCAAAACGTGATAAAAATACATATGTATTACATAAGCGTGCATATATAAATTTAAATTATATATTTGTCCTTCTTCGTTAAATGTTTCTCATTTTTGGGTGAGGATTAGTGCTACGTAGTGGCGTGATGCGTGAGAATCAAGATCTGCTATCATGAATTTCATGTTTTATTGACTGTCTTTTCAATAATATTATATCATATCATCTGAATTAAAAAATCTAGCCATATAATTAAAACTAAATACAATAAATTATTAAATAAATTAATGAGTTGTCGAAATATCATTGAGGGGGACAGCCATGAAATATCATTGAGGGGGATAGCCATCAGGACAAAAAAATAAGAGACTCCAATCTACATCAGGAACTGTGCATTCAGAGCAGCATCCAGTGCTGTGTTGCCATATCTTTATGTTTGCTTTATAATTTGTTCATCAAGACTAGAAAAAGCCTGAAAGCGTCGTCAAAATGCAAATCGTTTATAAGAGAAGCTGATGAAAGAACGCCTTCCCCATTATAAAACAACCATAACTAGCAAACTATAACTCCGCCATCAAGTTCCATAAAAATATTGAAGTGTCTCCGGAAAAAACAGCATCTTTGAACTTCTGGTTTGTTCGACCACAAAATTACAAATTCAAATTTTTGTCTGTCTGTTTATTTATTTATTGTTTGTTACTACTAGTACCATTATCACTTTAACAAGAAACAAGACTTCTATTAAATAAACAATGACTAAGCGAACAAGAGTAGAACGAGGAAATGTGCCAGATAAACCCGTCCATATAAGAACATTATGAGAACAGTTGAGGACATATCAAAGTGCAAACATAGAAACCAACAGTTGTGAAGAAGAAAGAAAACATCCTAAAGAAGTCAAAAAGTTGTCCAAGTCTGTAAATGTCCCTACTAAGAACTTGCTCCCCATTTCCGCCAGCAACTTTCCCTTCAAACAGGGCAATCTGTTGCAAGCCAACATCCCTTCCTTTTCCAACCTGAACAGAACAATCTTATCAGACAACCGAAAATTGAACATAGAAATAAAGGAGAAAAAAGCACTAGCATATCAAACCTGAATATATTCGTGGTGTGTAACATTGCCCTGCCGCAATGTTGAGT
>JAFMPE010115968.1:0-11909 GCA_024759925.1 Ficus religiosa | reverse complement strand
CAGTTATCAAAATTGAAAATTGCCAAACGACAAATTATATAGGGGAAATTGCACCAAAAGCCCAATATAGAAATATATAGCTAAACATTCGGGGATACCAATAGCCTTGCTAGTCTGTAATAATTTATAAGAATTCAACGTAGCGCACACACATAAACTGAACTTTTGTTTTTTGTTTTTTATTTAAAGAAAAAAAAAGTAAATTGAACTTGTTTCCTCGTAGTTAACTATAAGAATGAAAAAAACTATCATGCACAAAATTAAATATACTGTCGCAGCTCCCATGAACGTCGCATAGGAAGTCATGACAAGGAATCGAGCAAATTGTAGCTCTCATGGAGTTGACATGATCAGTTCTTTAGACATTAAGAAAAGCTAAGTCTAGCAAGCAGCAGCAACTAGACCCAATTAGAAACTCCCTTGGCCACATTTCACATACCTAGTTGCTACACTAAGCAATTACTGCCAGTATGGTTCTTTTAGCACCGATGGAATCAGTGGAAGATTCCGTACCTGAAGAATATGATCCACAGTATCAACAGCTGGAGTTGCAAGAACTCGCTGAAAGCCAACTCATGACATGAAGGAGAGGAGGATGCTAATCACTAACAAAATCGGCTACTACAGTGTCAGTTGGCTGAAACCGTTCGGATTGCTTAGCGAATCCTTTGTTTCCAGTATGTCTGGCCCATTAGCGGAAGTGTTGAGTACTAGTCCAATTTCTCTACTTCTATGCAATAATATTTCGAAAAAGATCAAAGGAAGAACTTTCTTTTTTGATATATGGGATCTTTATCCAACCTCTCTAGTTAGCTAATTCATTATTTAACTCTTTTATGAAACAGAACAAATTAAATACCCACTACAAACTTTAGATACATCTTCAATTTAGTTCCGGCTGTCTTCATTATTAGACGCTGTAAATGTGCAACAACTTTGGTCTACACAACAATTTTCTCTTAAATGCAACGTGAAGAGAAAAGGAGGAAACAAGTCAACAACAACTCCAACCACAAGGGCCCAAAGGAAACTAGATTTAGACCCAGTGGAAAGAGAGCTAAAGCCTAAAAACAAAAATAAGTAGATGAAAGAGCCTAACGGCTCAATTTGTGCGCGATGACATTGCTAATCCTCCTCATCCATGACAAGAATGAAAATCTCGAGCAAGCGAATCCACCTTCGACCTTGAAATTGTCGACCTCCGGCTGGTCAAACTCACATTGCTGGAAAACGCCATCAAAATCAGTTTAGCATTCCCTTTCAAAGATCATGTGACAATATAACCCCTCCTCAGGTGATAACGTCATAGAGTATATTTCTACCATTTATACAGCTATGAATAAAATCACCATCTTTATTTTAAAAAAGAAAGGAAAAAAAAAAAAAAAAACCCAATGCTTCATTTGTAGAGAAAGGTATCATCTTTCATAACAAAAGAGAGAGCCTAAAAGTTTATCCAAAAAAAAAAGGGAAAAAAAGACGGAGTCTATTAAAAAAGTGCTGTTAGCTAGACTATGCTGGTGATATGTAAGGTACAATGTCAATGAATGTGGAATTATAATTGAACATAAGAATCTGCAGTTTAGACAACATTTTTGGGTATTTAGAATTGTTATCCTTGATCGAACCTTGTCTATTTTTTATAACGTTCTTCCAAACTTCTATTTTAACAATTTGACACCAAAATTTTCGTACTGTTGCAATATGCACCCTTTTGCTAACTTTTCATTAAATTAAGGATTTGAATTTGAAATATTTGCATTAGAGCTTGTATTGGATTTGGAACTCTTGATTTACAATGGGATTTTCCATCATCATACGAGATATACATGGGCTTTCTGTCACCAATATAATGAGAAGATAAGTAAATTGGATAACATTATAACAATTTTAAAAAATTCAGGAGGGGACTGAACTATCAAAACTTAAAATTTGGTGGGCAAGTCATCAAAGATCAACAAGTTTGAGAGACAATGGTGTTAAAAACCCTATTTAGTCCTCATGTAATATCACTGAACACACTTTTATAATATATCACTAAATGTACCATGTTGCTTTTCATTGAAAGAAAATTTCCACAATTTTGATGATTACTTTTAAATGTGCTTTAGTTGTTGTAGTGTACCTAATTTTATTATACGATGTAGAGTTAAAATCTACTATTTCAAGAAAGAAAATCTCCTATTAGTATCTTGAAATGTTACAATTCTTATTTCTCAGCACTCGGGAAAAAAAAAAAAAAAAAGGGTGTGAAACTAGACAATGGAGTGATGGATCCATAAATTTTTCTTAGTGGGAGTACATATGTGGATAAAATTTTTAAAATTAATAATTTTATATGATAAATAATTTAATATTTTTTTATTCTAATGATTTTTTTTTTCACGCTTATTACCATATAATTACTATTACATATTGTTTTTATATTGTGAAATTTCTTCTTGAACTTTATATCAAATGTTGTTATAAATAGAAGTTTCTAGCTCCTGATTTGTCGACATTGTTTGTAATTTTCTAATTTATAATTAAATTTCAATTTAATTTATTCTACACTATCATTTTTCCTTTTAAAGATAATTTTTTTTACTAATAAATAAAAACTTACACTCCTCTCAAAAACAAAAAAAAAAAAAAAATCTTACACGTACAAATAATCAAATTGTTGATAATTTTAAAATCAATAATTTTTTTAAAACCAAATAAAAGTTAAAAAAAAATAGAAAGAAAAATAGATAAAGAAATTAGGAGGAAAAATACAGAATCAAATGTCGGTGATGATATTAAAATATAAGAATAAGTTGAGTGTTACGAGACAAATTTGAGGGGGAAAAAATTTTGAGGGAAAAAAAAAACTTTTAAATGGGAATAGATTATAAAATTTTAAGAAAATATGAGTCTAAAATTTAGAATTTAAGAAATTGAGGGGGGCACGTGTGGCCTGACCCTTACAAAGATCCTTCCTTTTGTGGTAGTCAATACAAACATTGGAGCATTAAACAAATAAATGAAATAAATCAAACATTGGAAGAGTGTTTCTATTCTCCGAGTCCCTTTTATTTGAATAATGTTAAAGAACAACAATAACCTTAAACATTGTATTAAAATTTTATAATAAAAGATAAATCTCATATATATATATATATATATTTCATGCAAGATTAGACTCGTAGATAAAACTCATCTTCTGTCAATAACAATATTTTACATGGACAGTGCCTCAAATTTTATTTTTTAATTTTTGTATAAAAAATTTTCTATGGAAAAAGTTAGCTAGAGAGCCATCACCTCGGCTATCTGTAGATGTTGACCCTTGACCTACTAGCTAGTGGGAATCGTCCACGTTATCATCCCTGATACTCAGAACTCCAAGTAAAGATTCTGTTTTGGACTCCATGTGTACAATGCTGCCACGTATAAGGCTTGAGACATTCCGTCTAATTTCCTGAAAAAGTATTTCTATCTCCTTTTTTCTAATCTAAAAAGGAGACGAGGGAAAATCCTAACCTCACGCTAGAGAAAATTAAAAACAAATGAAAGGAAAAATAAAATATCTAAATGCAAAATCTTAAAAGTAATGATGAAGACTTCCTTGTTTGATAGGGGGAAAAAGAAAGAAGCAAGAAAATATCTTGTCTAATTTTATGATTGTGTCTAAATATAAAAAGGAAGATGATTATTTTAAAATAGTTATTTTCAATATAATTTGATTTGTCAATTTTTTCCTCCTCTCGTCTTTTTAAAGTTAAAATGATTAAAAATTGATAGATCACTTGAATTTACAACCTCATTTCTTTCTTCTCATTTTTCTCTTTACCAAACAAATCAATATTTTTTTTTTCTTGTTCAAACTTTTTCTTCAATTTCTTTCCTCCATTTTCCTCTCTTTCAAACATAAGCTTAGTCGAAATATGTTGTTTGCAAGAAAAAGGGTCTAAATCAGGAACATACAAATAATGACATCATGATATAAGAAGAAATTAATCTTAATTACAGTTCCTCCAGTAAATTCTAATAAAGCGCACAAAAAAGTAGAACATGTACTAGATTAACAATGATTAATTGAAAAGACAAATCAATTATCGAGTACATATATGATTTTTTCAACAACATCACTACAATAGATAGAAAATACCATTCAATCGTGATTAAGATATATACTATAGCAAAAAGGTCAAATAGAACTAACTTTAACGGATTGGACACAAATCAATAGTTAAACATATGGAGAGCACCTCTACTATTACATAATAGAAATAAGACTATAGTGACAAAATGCAAAACCTAACAGAAACAATATATATATATATATATATTTAAACAAATAAATAACTACCACAAAATGGAGAAAAAACCAGACTACATAGATAATATGTTCATTTTAAAGTAATTTATGATCGACAATTTCGTGTAACTTTTGAGGCTGTCATGCTCCTAGGGCAATATCCATTACCTTTAATCAAACATATTGCTTTCTCGCAACGTTTAATTGTCATATATTCTCATCATATGGAAATATCCGATAACCAATCTGACCGTAATTAGCTTTATATATCAAATTAAAAATATTATTTAATCCAACTTTTAACCTTCAAAATACATAATAAATATAAGGCCAGCTCGAGATTGTTTGGTTGGAAAAATTTTAAATAGGCCTTTATGTGATTATTAAATTAAAATTAAAATTAATCTTTCGAGTTTTCAGTAGTCAAAGATGCAGAATTATAATAGGATTCTTAAATTCAGGATCTATTTTTTTCCCATTGATATTAGTTAGTTTCTTTTTGCATTTTTCTATTTGTTTGGTTGGTTTCTTTATACATGTCTTCTTCTATATTTGCTTGACAATGTCCATTAGAGACTCAGACATCATATTTCTCATTCATAATGATCAGTTCATTTTGTGTGGATTTAATTTTAGACCACTTTATATCAGCTCCTATTTTTTCATTTGGTTGTTTAATTTCTAAATTTTCACTTGTACTTGAATCAATTTTATTGGTTGTTACGTGTTAGAAACTTGTCAATAATTAAATCAAAATTAATTTTGACTTCTTTCCTAGATCAAACAACTACAAAATTAAAAATTTTAATTACAAATTACTAATTTAATGATATAGAAGCCTTAAATAATCAAATTTCTTTCTATAATAATCGTCTTCAAGAAAAAAAAGAAAAAAAAAACCGATTTTCAATATCACGTGATTTCTTCTCAATATAAGCGATATCACTCAGTCGCCTCACCTTGTGAACCGGCCTGTAAAAGCCAACTTGTACTGATCAGCATCACAATCGCATGATGTGTAATTTCTCCTTGAAATATCAAGTTCACCATTTTTTTCAGAAAAGAAACAAGAAACACATTTCTTAGTTTTTAAAGTATAATTTATTCCGCCGAAATCTTGGCTAAAATATAAACGATGTGATTCAGTGACGAGCTAGGAGTTATAGAAAAAGACGGCCGTCAGATATTGCGGCACAAAAAATTTCGCCAACAATAACAAACCATGTGCCGGTCTTGAAACCAGATCATCATGACTAAGTAGACTTAAAAAAGATGGCGTGATTTTTACAGGGTATGAGCAAAAAGAAATACATTGTTAATAGATTTTTACTTTCCAATAGTTACATTTATAATAAAAAAAAATGGAGATATATTTTCAGATTTGACATTTTGTGTACATTATGGCACAATCAAGTAAGGGTGTAAATGAATTAGATTAGGTGGATTAGAGCTCAATCGGCTGTCCAATTTATGATCTTCGGATTGAAAAATCCTAATCCATGGTATTCCCATTAATCCAATTCAATTCGTAAATATCGGATTTCATATATTGGATTCACGGATTCAACTCATAACTATAAAAAATAAAATAAACATAGTACAACATGAAATAATTCAATAAATAACAACATAATTAAATTCAAGTTTTCAATGATGAACTAAATTGCAGCATAACAATCAATTACAGCAACGAAACTTAATTGAACTAAGAATTAAAAAGAATAAATAATAAAAAAAGCAAGTTATGGATGGAAAATAGGACTAAAAATTAAGATATTCAACCTTCAACATATTTAAACTTATTTATCAAAAATATATTTTTATGTATTTATATAAGGTTTCAGATTCACTTATTATACAGAATGAGAATTCCTCAATTCGTAGTTTTTCCCATTATCATTTTGTTGGTCTTTTAATCTAGTCCAATCTAGATTAAACATATTTACGGATTCGATAAAGACGTCTAAAATTAGTTGATTCTTATGTTATATTTTTAATTGATATCGATCCATTTTATTAATGGTTTTAAATAGTATCATACTACAATATTTTAAAAAATTTTATATAAACCAACTAATAATTATAATATATTAAATATAAGATTTTAACTGTTGAAATTATTCGGTTATTGGACAAAAAAATTGATCTATCATTTAGGCTCTGTTTGGATAGAGTGTTTATTTTCGGAAAAGAAATTTTTCTTATTCTAAATAAAAAGTCTTTTCATTTTGATAATAAGATAGTGTTTAAATATGTAAAAAAATTTACTTTTTGAAAACAAAAAATTATTTGGAATGAGAAAAAATGGTATTGAAAACTATATATTATGAGAAGATTTTAAAAATATTTATTTATTTTTAAATATATTGTATAAAATAAATTTAAAAGTAATATAAATTTTTTTTTAAAATGAGAAAATAATAGAAAAATTGAAACAAATATTTTTTTACAAAAACTTTTCAATTTTAAAAATTAAACATGTCATCCTATGGTTTTTTTTTTTTTTTAATGATTTTTATTAGTTTTTTAGCGACTAAAAACGTAGGTGCGCTGTCGTAGACTGACATCAAAAAACCAGAAATACATGTACATATGAGGTGAGCTACAGAGGGACGACCTTGGTCAGACACCTGTGACGCTAGCCCTTACCCTTACCAACGCACTTTTGCTTCTCAGACAACTACCTAACGTGTCAACGTTGGACCCTACAAAGTCCCCCTCTCCGCGCTGGTGCCTCCACAGTTCGCCACGTATATAGTGACTCTCATTTTCAGGAAATAGACAGCTAAGCACAACAAATTATCAGAAATTAAAAAAAAATGGTAAAAAAAAAAAGAAAAGAAAGAATTTCGGCGAAATAGCCACTTGAAAACGTGGGGCCATGAATGTCTCTGTATTATTTTGCCACGCTGTAACCTCCTATTGGACCACGCGTTTAGTTCTGGGTCGCCGGTCTGGACTTTTGGGAATGGCTTCGACACGTGTCCCTCGTGTTGTAATTAAAAACACAGTGGGAACCGCAGAGGACGAGAAATTGAAAGAGAAAGAGGAAAGGGCATTGGATGACGCTAACCGGGAACGGATCGTCATTTGGACACGTGGCGTTATTGAAGGGAATACTGATCGGTGACGGGCAGCTCGGGCAGCTCGGTTAGTTGCCCGTTGAAGTTTGGCTCGTGCCTGGAGAGGACTTATCAGACGAGAAAAAAATGGAGCGGAGAAACAAATTGAAACTCGGATTTGTTCATCGACGTTAACAATGACCATCGGCGGCGATAAAATTCCTCCGGAGACTACTAGTGAAGATATCGAGGTTTCTCAATGACGGAGCACTGGCGGAGAATGCTCAATGACGATGAGTCCGATTCGCGGGAGAAGTGCCGAGAGCGGAGGCGCCGGAGAATCGAGATGAGGCGAGTGGCTGCTCTAGCGGCGGGCGAGAGACCGCCGGAGCCGAAGCGGCTGCGCTGGGAGGAGACGAACGCTTCATCGTCGACCGCTGATGACGCGGAGGAACAGTCGGAGCCGGTTTTTGGGACGATGTCGGTGGCGGGGCGGTCCCGGCACATGGAGGACGCGGTTTCCGTACGGGCGGCGCTGTGCCGGCCGGAGATTTGCCGGCGAAGACCCGTTCACTTCTTCGCCGTGTATGACGGTCATGGCGGCCCTCACGTATACACAATAATTTTATATGATAATAATCCCTCTGCTAGATATATTAATTATTTTTGCTTGACTATTCATGTTGTGTATATGTGTACTCCGATCAGGTGGCGGAGCTCTGTAGGGAGAGGATGCACGTGATCGTGGGGGAGGAGTTGGAGCGATTGAGAAACACGCGCGGCGGGGCTGCAAGTGGAGATGAGAATGATGTGGAGGAGGAAGAGGAAGGGGTGTGGAGAGGTCTTATGGAGAGGAGCTTCAAGAGGATGGACGAGGCGGCCATGAACACGTGCGCGTGTGGGAGCGTGGGGTATGAGTGCGGCTGCCAGCCCACGGAGGTGGCGCTCGGAGGCTCCACCGCGGTGGTGGCGATGCTTACTCCCGATCACATTGTGGTCGCCAACTGCGGGGACTCACGCGCCGTCCTTAGCCGCGGTGGCCGAGCTGTACCTCTTTCCCACGATCACAAGGTTCGGTTTTTTCTCCGATCTCCACTGTTAGTCCGAAACTGTACTCGCATCGTTTTGGGTTAATTGGGTTAACTTATTAACTAGTTCTCATTCGTTTTGGGCCTCCATTAGTGTAATGGGCTTTCATTTGCTCCAGTTTGGATTCTGTTCGTTCATTTCCAATGCTCACACACACACACACGTATATCTCATCGCTCCAATGCCTGCTAATGGGAAAAGAACCTTTAAATGTCTGCATGGCCAACTTTGTAATTGTTACGTGTGTACATGCAACGCGATATCCAAATTATTCTATATTTTTGGGTGAGCAGCGCTCGTGGTTTATGATATTAATATGACCAACAAATCTTGTATCAGTTGGGGTTGAATAATGCAAGAGCACTCTCCTGACTATTTTCTTACTAATTCTTCTTTTATTTTATTTTATTTTATTTTAAATTTTAATAAACTGAGGTGTGGTTTCGGCTGAGATTCGAGCTTTATAAAGTGCCAATATATCTTGTTGGAATGAACTATAATTTCCTCTTACCAGTTGTTCTCTCCTTTGTTTTGCTTTAAAAAAAAAAAAAAAAAAGAGAGAGAGAGAGAGAGAGAGAGATTCGAATGTGTTGATAGGTTGAATATAATTTCCTCTCATTATTATTTTTAACCTTATTTTTGTTAGCAAATTTGTTATCCCACAACCAGCATTATGAATGAAACTGAGTATATGTCCATAATTGCAACAAAAAATTATAATTGCAGCCAGAGAGATCAGATGAACTTGAAAGGATTGAAGCTGCTGGGGGACGGGTCATTTTTGTGAACGGAGCTCGAGTAGAAGGCATTCTCGCAATGTCCCGAGCTATAGGTGACGTTCATATGTGAACTATTATTCTTTTCACAACAACAATAATTAGGAATACTATTAGATATAGCTATGATCCGTGATGAGTGGTTTATTTTCATCGGAGACATCAATAGAAAGGATAAAGTTTTCTGCAGTATGAATGCCGAAGCATTAATTGAATACTTCGTTTTGTTTTTCCATTTCAGTGTTTGGCCTTTTGGGTGGGGCTTTTGAATCGGGAGGTTTGTCCCCTTGAACGTTGTCTCGGTTTTTGATACTACTGCTGAGTGACATTAAACTTTGTTAGATTTTCCTCTCAACAAGAATGAGTTCTGAATTTGCTTAAATTCAATATTTGGTGTCCCCGGGGATTCGTTTTTCGTTTTCAGCTATGTACTGGTCACTTTGGGGGGTCTAGAAATATCTCAGTAATATCCAACTCCTTCTGCAGTTCCTTTTTGAAATGTTTGTCTATTCCTTTGACTGACTTGTTCAAATCTTACCTTAGTTGTAAGCATCTATAAACTCCCATGTCTAGAAATGTCTAGTTGAACAATTATTAATTGACAGTTCTTAAGAATACATGTATCTGATATTCATCTTACTTTGAGAAGATGCATATTTTATGTACATAAAAAGATATGTGTGTTTGTGCTTGACAGATTAATTATTCTATCAATTATTCCAAACTTCCCTAATATTAGTTGTGTTTCCATTACAGGGGATAGGTATCTAAAACCGATCGTTATATCACAGCCCGAGGTAACGTTCACTAAAAGAGAACCAGAAGATGAATGCTTGATTATTGCAAGTGATGGCATGTGGGATGTTCTGTCGAATGAGTTAGCCTGTGAGGTAGCAAGGGAGTGTCTTCGAGAAGGAAGTACTTCCTCCGCTTCTGATTTAGAACCGGTTAATACTAGTACTGGTGGTCCTCCTCGGATGGAAGAGGAAAGGGCCGGTGCATTGTATCCATCTCGCAGTGCCCTGGCGGCTGCACTGCTCACTCGCCTTGCTTTGGGAAGGAAGAGCTCCGATAATGTCAGTGTTATCGTTGTTGATTTGAAGCGGAGCTGACTAGCTGTCTGGATATATGACATAATGTTGTAGATCACGAACTTAAATTCAGTGTTGTTTCTCTTTTTGTACACGGTCATGACCAAAACAAGTGGCAAACGCGAAAGCAAAGTAAAAGGTTGAGAGAAAGGAAGCCCCATGATTTTCAACATATGTCGAAAGTTTGGGCTTTACACGAATGGCATCTTTTTTTTACCTGGTTAACCTTTTATGCTAAGATTTGGAGCTAGCCTGTGGAGATTTCAGTTGGGGTCTCCAAATTGGTAGTCGGGACGGCTGGTTATGGTGTTGCAACAAAGGATTTATGCCCCGCCGCCTTTATTTTTTCTCCACACGACTGCAAGGGATATTTGGATGGCCTTTGGTTCGTTTGGACACGAAATTGGTGGCAAATTTGTTGCTGCTCACAGCTCAGACTGCAGGTTTCTTAAGTAGAGATATTTATGGATGGTGTGACCATAGGCTACGGTCGTTCTATCGTGTGTAATAAAAGAAAGATTAATGTTGTATAATTTCTTGTGTTTCTTCGTTTATTTTTGTAGGAATTTTTGCATTGCAAATGATGCAGATGGGGTTTTTAACAGAATTTTCACTGGTAGAGTGCCATATATAATTGTTTACGTAGTTGGGCCGATGGTACTGAGAAGTTGCTATTAGGCTTAGAGTCCGTTTGAGGCACGCCTGGCATCTAGTTTTCAGATTTTTTTTTTTTTTCCTCAACTTAAAATTATTTTTCACTATTTACGTTTACAAACGTCTACGTTAAATTTAAATTTTTCATAACTACTTTTTTGAATGTGGGTTTTCTTTCTCTGGAGGCTTACAAATGTATCTCCTTATCTACAAGTTTAATTCAAAAATCAAGAAAGCCTTTTAGGATCTGAAAAAAATAATAAAAAATAAAAAATAAAAATCTCATCTCATATTCTTTCCTTTTTCTTCCCTCTTTCCGTCTCTATCCTATGACGGTACCGGAATTATGACCAGATCACCGGCGCACTTCTGTAGCCATTCTCATTTCCTTTGGCTCTTTGCTTTGTAATGATTTTCTATTTTAGTACAATTCAACTCTGACTTGACCCAAAAAAGAAAAAAAAAAAAAAAAAAAGAAGAAGCGAATGCCTTAAACAAAACTTTCTCACAAGTATCCGGAAAAAATATTCATGATCTAGACCATGACCATATGCACTCAATCTTCATGTAATAATAAAACACATTCCTTCTTCTTCCTTCTCCTTTGTCTACACACCCTCTCTATCTCTGAAAATGTCTCTCTATAACCAGAGAGATCTACAAAAGTAACTTTATAGCAAGCATTCAGTACAGTTTTTAAGAACTCATACAGCACACAATGTTTTAGAACTCGCAATATTAATTTAGATCATTCCCGCAGAGGTTTTTTTTTTTTTTAAATAGCGGTGAAAATTAACAAAAATGAAAAAGCTTTAAAATTTTTTAAATTAATCCATAAAAAATTGAAGGAAAAAAAGACCCATGTGATGACTATTAAAAACACGTGGAGACTTCATGAAGAAACATATTAAAAGAGACTCTGAATGTGTGTAACCCAGTCCTCTTGTACTACCAC
>JAFMPE010115954.1:0-11909 GCA_024759925.1 Ficus religiosa | reverse complement strand
TAAAGCAAAATGGCACCACCCAATTATCAAGGTTATTTGGAAATTTCTTGGAAGGTACAAACTTGGACTAACATAACCGGATTTGTTGGGTGGTGTAGTCTTTTTATTTCTTGTGGGCCCACTTTTCCCTTTTTTGCTCAATGTTTCTTTTTCTTCTTTTCCAATTACCCTTGGAAAAACGCTGCTGTATTTTCTTTATTTCATGTCTATAAATAACCTATACTGTTTTTTATTTTTTTAAGTTGAAATAACTTGTATCATCACACCAAAGGAATATGGTCATTTTATTTCAAACCTCATGTCTGTTTGTTTTCTTCTTTTTGTTTTTATTTTTTTTGCTCTTTTTTTAAGCATTAAAAATAGAAGACTTCTACAATAAGATAAGATTATTTACTTCATCAATAATATAAATATTATCAACCTTCCGATCAATTTTTAGTGGTTCAGATTAAAAAAAAAACACCAAAAGTACTATAGAATATTTGCACAGGATTACCATAAAAAAAAAATTTAGGGAATTTCTTTCCTTCTGCTTCCTTCATCCATGACTTGTCTCGCTTTTTGTTTGTTTGTTTATTTATTTATTTATTTTCTCGGTTGAAAGCAGTAAATCTACGATCATTAGCTTCACATCTATCATCAGGAATTTTCATATACATATATTGATATATATTTAAAACAAGAATCTAACACTGAGAAATATTGAAAGTTAAAATTCAAAATTCTGCCATTAGCATTCATCCCCTTAACAAGCAAAAGAAAAAGGAAAAAAAAAAAAAAAAGAATCATTTGTTAATGGTCGTTAATTACAACAAAAAAATTCCATGATCAAAATTTCAAAGACATAGAAGATCCGTGGCCGCTGCAAATCGTTGATCTCCTCTTGCTCACCCATAATCAAATGTCTTTTTTTTTTTTTTTTTTTTTTAACCAGTAGTTCCCAGTACTTTAAAATTTATGGATTTAAACATCAACATGAAGGTGGGGAAAAAAAAAGGTCTTAAATGGTTAAAGATGAAAAGAAAAGGGACAAATGTGAACTAAATAAGGGTATGCAAATGCACATATATTATGCTGTAATTAACAACATTCCCCATTTTACTTCACCTCAAGAATCTAAAAACAAATCTTCAAAAGCAATGCCAATACAACTTTTCTTCACCTCATTTTCCGTTATCTTCCCTTTTACTTCTTACCAAACACACTAGCTTGTCAGTTTTCATGGTACTATTTTTTCATCTGACCATTCTTTCTTCCTCTTTCCCATCTCACATAGTGTAAAAGAGAATATTAAGTTTCAATTCCAAAAAATATTCCCTCGATTTTACTTTAGTTAGACGTTTACTACTTGTAACCAGAATTCAAGATTCATATTAAAATGTCCAAAAACATTCATTCAATTTAAATTTTCAAGTAAAAAGTTGACAAATATAGGCAAGGTTTCATTTAACCCTAACCCCCGAGCCCTCTTTGTTCGATATCAACAATGGAACAGGAGTGCAAGAAAGAGTTCATTCGTCAAACCACTCTACTCTTGCACTTTCCTGCGAGGAAGAGTTTCATATCAAAAGCTAGATTTGCTAATTGAGATATTAGGCCTTTTTTTTTTTTTTTATATATATAGATAAATAGTGAGAAGAAACTAAATCCCTCGCTCAAATTTATAAAAAAAATAAAAGGAAAAAAGAAAACAGAAATAAAGAAATTCATAATCCAACCTCAATGGCAGAAAAAACAAAAAAGTAAAAGATAATAAAACACAATCCTTCAGAGAAGGCAAACGCACTCAATCAAAAATTAGTGTCATCTATACATCTTTAAACCTTTTCCCTTTCAAAAACAAAATTTATAAGCACTTTTCTTTTCAGGATTAGTGGTTTTATCTCCTCGTAAGTTGTTGAGTTCCTCTAGTTTTTTCCAAGATCTTGAAACAACAATCTTCTTTTCTTTCTGAACAAGTGTATAATTTCTTAACTTGATTGAAATCTCTTCAATATCTGCAATCTTATTTGGAGATGGCGTAGTATTACTTTGATTAGTGTTGTTGCGTTGTTTTCTCGATTTGACACGTATAAATGCTCCTTCTGTTTGCTTAACCTGATCCGCCCAAAAGATTATTGCGATTACATTGGCTTCCTCCATTACTTGATTAACTGTTGATATTTATTAACAAAAAGGTAACATGATGAAAATAGAACCTGATTGATGCAATGCTTTTGTTAATTCTTGAATCTAACCTCTCAGTGTCAGAATTGATACTGTTGGAATTTTTCCGTCTCATCTAAATTTGTGTCTCTAAAAATTTATTGTGGGAGCCAGTTTTTTGTCCTGAATATGAGAAGATGAATCTGCCAAAGGTGTCGAACTAGTAGCCGGGAGATTTGTGTTAGCTGCACGTTGTGGTGTCACTGAATGTATGGAAGCCCTGTCTCTTTGCCCTTGATTTGCCTCGAGATTGACCAAGGCCTGTAGTGGGGATGTATTACATGTAGCTGGAGGGACCATATCTAACTTGGGAGAACTATCTTTTGTGCTCCAAGATACAAGGTCATCAGAACCAACAAACAATATGCTAGAATATCCAAGTTAAAAACAAACAATATTCTATTAGAATATCCAAAATATTCTAGTAGAATATTGTGATGATCGGCGCTGATGACTTAAGTCAGGGACATCCGGCCTTTCCTGTTAAAAAGAAGTATATATTTTAGCAGAATATCCAAAATATTCTATTAGAATATTCGAGGTGACCAGCACCAGTAACCGGAGCCGAAGACCAACACCGTTGGTAGTCATTGTCAATTCTTGTGATATTTGGTAAAATTTAATATAGTATTAAAAGAGACTTAACTTAAAAATAAAATAAATAAATAAAAAAAACCAATAAATTTCAGAAAATTAAAAAATAAAAAATAAAAAGCGTGTCAAAAAAGTAAAGGAGAAAAGCGTGCTAAAATTTTCCGTAGAGGGTAAAAGGTAGTCAGTTGGGTAATTTTGTGAGTGTCTTGAACTTGTTGGACCGCCTGCAGCCCATTCCACGTTTTAAAACTTATCACTGTTGGTCCCTAACTTTTTTTCTTTCTGCCCCGTTACATTTGGAACAAAATGAATATGGTTTCTGGGCAGAAACTTCATCTGCTTATGGCTATACCCAGGCCCAATAACTAATCGCCCGTTTGACACTTCATATTAAACCCGCTATTCACTCTGAAAATTCAAATTTTTGTTGAAAACAGAGTGAGTGACAGAGATAAAAGAAAGTGTTCATGGCTGGAGATTCAACACACCACTAGGTCTCTTGTCATCAAATTCATCTATAAATCAGTCATCAATAAAAAATTTTAATGTATTTTTATCCTATAAAAAAATTACCTTAAAACTATTTATAAGAATACTTATATACCCATACACCTATAAAAAATATTCTTTTATAAAATAATTAAAAAACATACACCAATTAATCATAAATTAAAATAATATTAAAAAAATAAAAAAAATAAGAAATTGTTATAAATTGTTCTAAACTCTAAATTGTTCATTTTATAAACTCTAAATTGTTCTTCATCAATTTCTTTTCTTAAGAATTTTTATAACTACATGAAAATTTTCAATGAAAGATTCAAGTGAATAAAAATAAAAGAAAGATGACTCTTAAAGAACCAACAACTATTGCAATATGTATTTTTAAAATTTTAATTCATTAATATTTTGTTTTTTTTTTCCTTAATTGAAAATGATTCTCTGTAGTTTTTTTTATGATTATTATTTTTATTTATTTTTTCTTGTTATGCTCGTTTACATGATTCTATATTTATATATTTTTTAAAATACAATATGACATTACTTGAGTTTTTTTCTTTACTATTTTCTCTCTCTCGTTTTTAATATATACTTTATATTTCTTTTTGAGAATAAAAAAATATATTTTTCTCTTATTTAGATTTGTTACTTTATTTTTAATTAAATTAATTAAAATTAAAATAAAAGTGGGTGTATGAGAGAGTTAAATATGATACTGAAGGATATTTTGGTCTTTTAATGCAAAATTATCATTAGAGTAAGATTTTATTAGAAATTTAATGGAGTTTGATAAAAATGACTATAATTTCCAACATTCAAAGAGTTTAGGGTCATCTCAATCAAAAATTTTTTTTAAAAAGGACCAAACTGTTATATTCGAAAGAGTTCTAAGACTATCTAGGTTAATTATTCTTATTTAAAAGTATTTATAAAATGATAGATTTACTAAGTTTATATTAGGAAACATTTATTAATGGAGATATTTATCAATATTATGAGTTTAAATATAATCATTTATATTTAGTTGGGCAAATAATTTAGATTTTAAGAAATAAAACAGTTTTATTAAATTCATAAACATTGGTTGACCTAGTGGCTTGACCGGGAAAAATTTTTTGACCTCCCTTACCAAAAAATCCTAGCTCCATCACTCGAGGGGAGAGATGAGAGAAAAATGTATTAGATTAAAGAAGTTTGATGAAGAAATCAAGAGATGACCATGGATACGCCGGAAGGGCGTATAAAAGGATAATTCCATTATTTTTCCAAGTTCTATATAGATTGTCTTTTTTTAGTCATTTTTGTTGATTATGGGTGCATTAATAGATAACTGGGGTTTTAATATAACTTTCCAAAAAAAAAAAAAAAAAAAGGAAAAAAGCCAAAAATCTCTAGTAATAAAAATAAATAATTGAAAACTTTTTGAGTGATGTAAACAATAAATGTTTCGTAAATAGTTAATTTAAAAGTATATTCATAACAAAAATTATCTTAAAAATACCATTGTAAATAAAATATTTGCTATAATAACATTTATGTTAAATAATTTATTTATAAATCATATTTGTAACAAAATTACCTTAAAAGTTTTTCTTAAATAACATTATAACATAAATATGCTATTTACCTAAAAAATTTTAAAAATATACTTTTTAGTTTAACCATTTTAAAAAATGATCTCTTAGTTGTAATTTCCCCCAAAAAAAAAAAAAAATCCCTTCCGAAAATTAGTCAAAGCCCAAAAACGTCTATTCAGGAAGCGAAAACACTAAAAAAACGGAGAATCAGTGCGAATGAAACTTACTTTAAATTAATGTGTAAAAACAAATTTTAGTATTGAGATACAAAAAAAGTGAATTTCGATAAAATGCCATTTTTGATATCAAATTTTATCATATGCTTAAATCGATAACAAATTTATGGTAAAGTATGTTAAAATTGACTCTCTCGTTGCACCTCTCTCCCTCCCTCCATCTCTCCCTCCAACTCAACACGCAATTGATTACCTTAAATTATCTTCCTACGTCTAAGTTTTATAAAAACACAGGCGATATTTAGATTTCTTATGTGATATGTAAAATGGAAAGCTAATTCTATATAGCATATATATATATATATATATATAGCGGCACCTTACAGCCCCCCACTCACATGACATTTATAAGATACACCAAACTGTCCTACTTATTGTAAAAACCCAACAAGTTCAATGCAGAAATTTGTAAATAAACAAGTGAAATTTACAACAAAAGAAGGCCATACAATTCAACTCTTACTCGAATGAGAAACGTAAACCATCACTCCCAAAGCGATATTATCTCAAAAAAAAAAAAAAAAAAAAAGGGGGTATAACAAACTGTGTTTTTAGAAGCCAATTCCTTCAAAAGCAAGACGTGATGATTTCAAATTAACCTTGTTCAAAGCTTAGCATATATATACAAACATATTTATAAAGATTTCATAAATTACATGCAATAAGGGGGGCATGGTCAGCAGAGTCCCTAGGAATTGAAAGTTTGAATTCTTTTTCAAATCTTTTAAGATGTGGTTCGCCTGCATCATAGTTGATGCTCCAATTTTTTCACCTTTTTAGTTTCCAAAGGTTATTGTCGATACCAAGTTCCTCTGCATCTTGGAGATAAAGTAGCCGGATTCCACATGCTGTCACTTTGCTTTCTTCTCCTTCAACTTCAACTTCAGCTTCGTCGGAGAAACGAAATGACACCTCCACTGCATCAAGATAGTCATGGAAGTTTCCATGCATGTACCACATAAACATGTTACTTAAAATGGACGGTTTATACTCTGTATCATGATAGAAATCCCATCGTAATGTGCAGCTTTTTCCATCGATAGTTTTGAAATTTCCTTCACAAGATAATTTGAAGACGAAATCTTGGTTTTCTGCAACGACAGAGCATAAAGCAAAGCCCAAGAAGTTGGCATTCAGCCAATCAGAAGAAAGCTTAACATTCATTGAAGAGCTCTTGGACCGATAGGTAAACCACATTGGAATCTCGTTTCCAGGACAACAAATGCCAACACCAGGAATACAATCTGATTTCTGCGAGATAAGCAATCATCTTGTTTTAGCTCAATTGTGAAAACATGTCAGATTTTATTTATAAAAAAAGAAAATAATAATACAAGAAAGAGATACATATACCTTTATTACATTATATAGTGGTACAGATTCAATTCCTGTGTACACGGCTCTGTGCTGAAATTCGTGAACCATGTTGTTGCGTGAGTTCTGATCCAACATAAAACAATCCACATACAAAAATCTCCGGCTGGAGATGACATGATTGCCACTCCTCAACCCTTGTATGAGTGCATCTCTTGAGTTTGATATCATCCCCAATGAGATGCATCCACTTGCATCAAGAAGCTCCAGAGACGATGGAAGCTCTGGCAAGGATTTGAGTCTCCTGCAACAAGGAATCCAAAGCTCAATCAACTTAGACAGATTTTTTATGCCTACAGGTATTTCCTCTATATTGCTTCCATCTAGCCTTAGTTTTTCTAATGATGATAAACCACATATTTCATCGGGAATTCTTGATAGGAGTTCCACTTGGATCCTTGCTCCCTGTAATCTTCGAGTCTCTAATCTCGTCTCTAAATTCATCAATCTTGTTGTTAAGATTACTGGAGAGTGCTCGTAAAAACCCAATTCAAGTCTTTTAAGAGACTTCAACTTAGAAATGCCAATTGGCAGGCCCTTAAGCCTTCGGCAACCAGACAATGATAGTTTCTCAAGACTAGAGAGATGCTCAATGGATGGCACTTGTTCTATTGATGTTCCACTCAAATCTATCTCAATCAAATTCCTTGGAAGTGCTGGTAGCCTGTCAACGGAAGGACATCCACTGAGATATAGACGTTTCAAGGACTTCAACTTTTGAATATCACTTGGAAGACCCTTAAGGTTGTAACAAAGGCTGACATTCAAGTACTCAAGATTATCGAGAGACAAAATTGAAGAGGGCAATTCTGTTATTGAAGTGCAATTTAAACTTAATTCTTTCAGATTTCCAGATATCTCCTCAACAACTTCAAGGGAATAGCAGCGACCAAGTTGAAGGCATCCAATTCGACATTCAGCGTCATTACATCTGTTGGAGCTTGGATCCAAATATGTAAGATTATTACAAATTTGAAATCTCAGTGGTGGAACTTGACGTAACCAGTGGCAGCCGATAAGAACTACGCTCACAAGGTTTGGAGCTTGAGTGAGAGCTGAAATTTCAGTAAGATTTCTGGAGAAACTAAGATTAACATACTTTAAACTTCCAAGATTCTGTTGCAAAAAAGATTGTAGAAAAAGTTAGAATTTAATAAGCTAATTTTTACATACCATAAGCTACAGAAGAAATTTGTTAAATTGAAACATACCTGGACTCCACTCCATAGTTTCTCAAGGTCGTTATAAGGCATAATAAGTTCAACAAGATTATGTGGCATAAACTTCGATGGCAGAGATTTCCAACGCCAACCGTGCCAGATGAGACATTTAAGTGAATCAGGGAGACATTGAAGACCTTGACGAAGGCCTAAACCATACCAGGACATATCCAACAACCACAGCTGATCCATCCCTTCGAACATGGTAGGACCCCAGTCTCTTTCCCAACCAATGACGCAAGATATTCCTTCGACAGCAGTTGGAGTCCCCTGATAATAAATAACAAAAGGTTATATATGATGCACGGGTTAAAGAAAACCAAAGATCCAAAAAAAAAAAAAAGAATCCAATCAAGTTGTCTGTAGGAAAGAATAATCTTTCGCGATTTTTCAAGGGAACTTATATCAAAACTCGTAAATAGTGGACTTAACACTTACCGTCTTAGTTTTATAGACATGGTAAAGCTGCTCCTCCTGACACAATCTAGAATGCTTCCCAGACTCTTTGATGCGTTGTCGTTCAATTTCCCAACCCATTTCTTTTAAAAGATCATGGATCGCAAGAGTATCGTTGCCTTTGACGTGAGTTATAAGAGAATTGTCAATAAGACTATCTATTCCAATGTCCACATATTTACGATGAGCACCAAGTCGACGTTCTACAAGTTTTCTGCAGGCCGGCAATTTATCGCCAAAAAAACATACAATATCAAGAAATATATCTTGCTCCCTTATATCAAGTGAGTCAAAACTTATTCTTAATATATTGTGAATTTTTTGGTTGGGAACCTCTTTAAGTTTTTCTAGCTCGATTTCCCATTTTTCCTCTCTCCTTGAACGAAGGAAAGAACCTAAGACTTTAAGAGCTAGCGGGTTCCCATTAGCTTGATCTACCACTCTTTCATTGTTAGCCGTAGGAGATTTTCCCTCGAAAGCATTCAAATTAAAGAGCCGAAGAGAATTATCAAAATCTAATCCCTCAAGTTCATATGTCTCATCTGCTCTATTCCTAAGCACACGTGCACCTCTTGTTGTTATAATAATTCTACTTCCAAGACCAAACCGATCATGATCTGCAACTAGAACATCCAATTGCTCTGGATCATCCACATCATCAAGAACAATAAGTACCTTCTTACGGCGAAGTCTTTCCTTGGAAAAAGAGGTAATGTCATTTAGATCCTTTTCCTCCAATGACTCAGAAAATAGTTTTCTCTTCAAACTTTCCAATCCGTTACATTTTCCCGATTCTTCCCTGACATTTTCAAGAAAGCAGCAACCTTGAAATTTAGAGGAAAACCGTTTTACTATTACTCGAGCAAGGGTTGTCTTCCCCAGACCTCCCATTCCCCAAATGCCGATCACGCGAACAGTTGTTGAGTCCTCAAGGCATAACAACTTTTCCATTTTCTCAATGCGTTTGTCAATTCCAACGAGATCTTTGAACTCATCATCACTTGATGACATTCCATTCAGTTTCACCAGGATGTCTTTCACAATTGCCTCAATAAACTCGGACTCAGTTCTAGCATGCATGTATAGAAAAACTCTATAAGTTAGAATTACAACACCAATGCAATGGAACCATAAGGAAATATTCTGGATTTTACTTTGGTGGTCTGCAGTACCGCGAAAGCAAGGAATTTGAGAATTCTAGATTTTTATTGGTTACAGAGAGAAAGAGAAGAGATTTTATTGATTTTCTCACCCAAAGGCATGAATCTAAAGTTGAACGTGTTCTTATCATATGAGCTTATTTACAGGTAAATTCATAATTGAAGATATTTTAAAAGCAAATTGTAGTTTAATCAAAGATATATAGCGCAAACATTAACTCCTAAAGCTATTTTGATGGAATTGTTTCTCTAACAAAAATATTTAATTACAATTTTAACCTTAATTAAAGTTCAAGTATTCAATTTCCATTCAATTTTTGAGGAAATACCTATATGACTAGGGATCGTTTTCATAACAATAAAAAAGTTCGAGGTAGTGTGACATATAAAACTAAAAGTTAAGGATTAATCAAGGGTCATTTGTGAAAATAACCGTAAAATAACCTTCTATATTTTTTTTACTTATATTTTATTACAAACATGAATGCAAAGTAGCACAACAGACAAATTACCTGTAATTTCGTGAATCCCAGCCTGCAATATTGGCTACTTCTGTCAAGGCAGCTCTCCACTCATCGACAATTCTGTCCTTGAAACGTTCTTCATGTTTTGCAAAAGCCGCTTCATAACTCTTTTGTTGTTTTCGTACATGTGATGGTTCAATTTCATAGAAAACAGGTACAATGATCTGTCCATGTTGTTTTTTACATTTGAGAATACACACCACTTCATCCAAACACCATGATGAAAATGCATAATTTTCAGAGAAAATTATCACTGAAATCCTCGATCCCTCTATCGCTTTGATAAGTGCAGGTGAAATTTCATCACCTTTTAAAAGTCTGTCATCTATGTAGGTTTCGATACTCTTTCGAGTCAATTCTTTTAGAAGATGGCTCATAAATTTGGCACGGGTATCATGACCTGTAAAGCTGAGAAATACGTCATGTTTTACGGCAGTGGACGTTGAAGAAGAAGAAGAAGAAGCAGCAGCAGCCATATTCAGAACCAGCAAATTTAGGAATTGACTAGCAAAAGCCTCCTGTTCAGCAATTTAAGCTGTATATATGGGAAATGAAAAACATAACCACATGCTTAGTAAGGCGTAGAATGGCACCAGATAGAATATTTAATATTGAAGGTTTCAGGAATTGCTAGCTGATGCTCAGTATCTGCTAGCTGATGCTCAGTATCTTCTTCCAGGAAATTTCTTGGAAGGCCGTTTCAAGTTGAAATATTAACATAACCGGATATGTTAGGTGGCGTAATATTTTATTCCTTCTAAACCAGCTGGAATATATATGAGTTACACTTGCCCACTTCCCGTTTTGTTTATTATTCATTTCTTCAGCTTTTAGAATTTGACCTTCGGATTAGAGTTTGAATGCGACAATTTAATCTAAAAGAAGTCTATTGACACACCTCATTTAATTTTTTCATGAAATTTTTTTTTGATGAATTTATTATTATTGATTTACCTATTATCAAAATTATGTTTAAAGACAATTTTTTTTCGCAAAAAAAAAAAAAAATATATATATATATATATATTCACACACTTTGAATGATTTAATTTTAAGGTCCATTTGGGGTCACGTTTGAAGACAGTGTTTTGGATGTTGGAGATGATTTGAGTTTTGAAAATATGCATTTAGTGAAAATGAACTGTTTGGAGTGAAAAAAAAAAAATGTAAAAAGCTGAAACTTGTTCAGAAAAAAAAAAATTAGAAACATGGATATTATTTCATTCTTCTCGAAGGTTTATGTAATTCGGAAAAAAAAAAAAAAAGCATCGCATTACAATTTAAAATGATAAAGTTATGAACTTTTAAAATTTGAGTTTTTTAAAAATGTTTGGAAAAGTAAATACTAAAATTGGAGGAAAATGACCAAAAAAATGTTTGGAAAACATTTTTCCAGACATGACCCCAAACGGGGTCTAGAATTTTACCTATTTTTAGAATTTAAAAAAGGCATCTATAATAGTTTGAATGATTTAAATTTTAAATCGAAAAGGTGAACAAACAAGTTAACACAACACACCTCATATGAACAACATTTTTCAGCGAGTGATGATTGTTGTCTAGTCATCTTAAACATTTGCCAAAAAATTCAAATTATTAAACAAAAAATACGCTTTTCTTTTTCTTACCGGTGTAAAAAAAAAAAAAAAAAAAAAAAAGAAATGAAGAACATAAACTGGGAGAAAAAACGAAAAGAAAGAACTACTCAAAAATCAATTTCTTTCAGTACGATTAGCATAACAATATATAAAGTGATCTAGGTCGTTCTTAATGTATTTATGTGATTGTTTGAGCGCGCGCGCCGCAAATCCTTTGAGCGTTGTATATTGAACGCAAACGGAATACTTTCTAATTTCTTGTCATTTCTTGTCAATTCCCTCTAAACGAAGAAGAAATGCCGGAGATGAAAATTTGAAAAGGAAAATAGTTGTTAAAATTGAGGAGTTTTTGAATGGTTGGTGGGATAAAAAAGAAAAGAAAAATACAACTGAATGACTTTTTTGGAGTAAAAGGGGCCGCTAAAATGTAAGGAGGTAAGCAAAGTAAAGGTGTCAATAGACTC
>JAFMPE010115930.1:0-11910 GCA_024759925.1 Ficus religiosa | reverse complement strand
AGGGGGTGGTGGGAGTGGGAGAGGGAGATGTAATGGGAGTGGGAGGGGGGGGGGGGGGGGGGGGTAGCTGTTGGGGGAAAGAGAAGAGAAGAGGTGGGTGGTGGAATTTATGAAGAGGATTATATATGCAATTAAACTCGTAATATATATATATATGTGTATGTATATATCTTCACTCTTCAGCGTGTCTGTGTCTGAGTGTGTGTGTGTGTGTGTCTGTGTGTGTGTGTGTCTGTGTGGCAGAAAGCATGAAAGGCCGTTGCAGAGGAAATGTCAAGGCCATGCATTTATTACTCTCTCTCTTTATATATATAAATATAAAATTATATATATATATACTATATACTACGACTAGTACTACTGCAATGTAACATCTCTGTAATTGCAAATAAGTAACTCAAAATCCAATGCAAATATATTTCACAGATATGAAGATATGATATGTCATTCTTAACTATATTATATTATACCACACAAAAGAGATACATGGCAGGAGAGAGAGAGAGAGATTAGGGAGACACTAATTTATATATGTGTATGTATATATATATATTTGTGAGTAAAATATCCGGTGCTGACCCGTCATTTATATATTTGTATATATTTAAATGTATAAATTGAATGCTTGCAGGGAATAATAGATAATGGAATATATATATTTCTTCAAAAAACTTTCCCTTCGTTGGCTGTCGTTTGTTGAGTTTAAAATCAAAACGTAGTCAAATCATCAGACCAAATAGTGAAAAGGCCAAAAGAAAAAAAAATATGTTTTTTGGGATTTGGATTTGAATGTCGAAGAGGCAATGATGACGTACTTGCGCAATGATGGCTTTGCCTTTAATTGCATTTGCCAGTAGTCATGTATATGTATGTTTATATATCTTTCTCTCTCCTATCTCTCTCTCTCTTTCTCTCTCTCTCATTTTCAACAACCATTACTCAGCTACATAATGGCCCCAAGATATATGAGAGGATGCTAATACTGCTGCTGACGCATTCATGCATCGTTCATACGTACATTATTATATACATATAGTACATTATATCATCTTATATTACATAAAATGTTGCATTTGCAAACTGATCATATCATCAGATTGAGATTATTATTAAAATGTCTATTAAGCAAAGTAATATGCAATGAAATTAAGGACATTTAACCTAATAAAGAATAAATATAAAGAACAAAAAAAAAAAAATACTTGTGTACGTTTGATAACAAAATTTAACTCCAACTAAACTGTATTTTTTCTTGTTAATTTTTGTCTTTTTCTGAAAAGTCAATAAAATTTATAACTACTTTTTAAAAAAAATCAATCAACTCAAGCTTAAAAATTTCATCTAATTTCAAACTCAATTCAAACACCAAACGAACCCTTAAACTAATTTTGAGAATCAACTCCTCTCAAAATAGTTAGCCACGTTTGTGCGTGTGTGTGGAGTGAGCTAGCTTGAACCCAGCAAAATATTTCAGTTAGGACATTATATAGTAAAAAATAAAAAAAACATATATGTTATACACATAATTTTTAATTGAATTATAAAAACATACTTGTGTTTGGTTCGCCGGTTGGAGATATAATTTTTAAGTTGATGTTGGTTGACTTTTAAAAAACTAATTATAGATTTTGTTGTCTTTTTAAAAAAAGATAAAAATTGAGATGAAAAAATACAGTTTAGTTGGAGTTGAACTCAAATATCAAACAAAACCGTAGTAATGCATATAATTCAAATATACTGAATGAGAGACTCTGTTCTTATTTTTCTTATAAGATATGACATGACACAAATAAAAATTACTAAGAACATATCTGAAAATTTAAACAAAATTTGAAGTAAAAATTAAACTCTTTCTCATGTTAGTCTAAACACCCAACTGGTAAATTTCTTTTGCACTTTCTTCTCTACTCTACAACCTTTTATTATTCTATTTTTTTTCTCATGATTAATGATTTCGGTCTCTTTTTATCTTCAATTTTTTAGGATTATTATATAGTACATATATATATATGCTGAAACAAAATTTTATCGTAGTCATTAACCCTAACAAAATCCATCACTGTGGGTGTATTAATTGATCCATTTATTTCTAACATTAACAAATTCCAATTAGAGAAAGTGACTCGAATGAGAATTTTATTTTTATTTTGGTTAACTTAGGGATCATCAACTAAACTAATTCATATATGCAA
This sequence comes from Ficus religiosa, assembly GCA_024759925.1. NCBI lineage: Eukaryota > Viridiplantae > Streptophyta > Magnoliopsida > Rosales > Moraceae > Ficus > Ficus religiosa. The sequence goes on along the minus strand of JAFMPE010115930.1, from coordinate 9,718 downwards.
TTATTATCTCAGCTGGAATTTGACCAGAAATTTTAAAATTAAGACTTGGGAGACATCTCATTTTAAACTAAGCTGTACTTTTCATCATGGTTTTTGTTTTTTTCTGAAAAAAATTTTTATCTTTTCTGAAAAAGTTTTTTATCTTTTTCTGAAAAGTCAATAAAAATTACTATTGAAACTTAAAAATCTTAAACTAAACTCATTCACCAAACACATCTTGGGGGAAGAGAGAGAGAGAGAGAAACTTTTTGACAAGTCAACTTGGAGATCGTTTCTCTTGTTTCGAAAGCTAAGCTCTACCATAAAAGATTTAATAATCGGCCATTATTTAGGAATCAGTGAAAGATCTTAGATTAAAAAAAAAATTTTGAAAAAAAAATGAGAAGAAAAAAAATAGATGGATCTTTAAAGGTAGTGGGATATCCCGACAGAAGCACGCCTTCCAGAGCCTACTGATTTTGAAAAATAAAAATTTATTATTAATTATTATTATTATTATAGGAAAAAGGGATTGCATTTATTTCAAGTTGTCCCTCTGAGCGGTGGACGTTGGGATCCCCATTCCCATTTCAAAATTTGTTATTTTTATTTATACGATTTAATATTGGGTTTCCTAATAAAATCAAACTCAAAGGCCACCCACTTGCAGTAATGGGACAGTGCCAACACAGCCAAGAATTATGACACACTTTTTTTTTTTTTTTATTTAAGTTTAATTTTAATTAAATTATATTTTTTATTTTAATTTTTATCTTTTTTTAATTTATAAAATTTATAATTAATTTTTAAAAACTCAATTAATTTTAATTTAAAAATTTCATCTCTAACCGACGAACTAAACACATACTAATACTATTCAATTCACTTGTATCTATAAAATATATATCTCTTTCTTTGTTTTTTGTGACATAAAATATAGATACGCGATAATTTTATATTTCACACTCTTATTTTTATCATACAAGTGTCAATTAATTAGATTGACTTTGATAACCGAAATGAGATGTTAAGGCCACCAAACTCAACGGTGATTGCAAGATTTCAACAAGGCATCTATCAACCAATTTAGCCCTTAATCAGCGTTCTTACAACAATTATCATCAAGTAAGGGATGTTTGGTGAATGAGTTTAATTTAAGATTTTTAAGTTTCAATAGTAATTTTTGTTGACTTTTCAGAAAAAGACAAAAAACTTTTTCAGAAAAAGACAAAAACCATGATTAAAAAAGTACAATTTAATTTAAAATGAGATGATTAAACAAATAAGCAAAACTCACTGTAATCTCCAAGATTTCTACTCACAACCTATTTAAAAAAAAAAAAAAATAGAGAGAGAGAGAGACTAGATCCCTACCAGAAGACGACTCATACGTCAAATCAACTACTACGAGCAATTGAGTTAATAGAATATATTTCTGAAAACCTTTCAGTTATGGGGCATATATGTCTTATTCGAATGCATACATTTCTAAATTGGTGTGGACACGAATTATATAAGGGAAGTCTCCCAAATTCAAGATAAAGAAAGTATTTATTTGAAGGCCAAAATCCTACTCAGAAACTAGAAGCTAGCTTGCAACATGTATCCTCTATAAAAGGAAGGGTATTACTCAACCCCTAGGACGACTTTGACACATTTAAGGACGAATTTTCACACTTATAGCCTCCTCACTCTCACCATCTCTCTGATATATTATGAATTTTTGTTGAAAAATTTGGATATAGAGACTTGAAAAACGTAACGAATACACTTTTTTATTTTTTATTTTAGTGTTATTTGCCCTCTCTTGGAAAGAAATTAGCCTGGGTTGAATAGCAAACTGCTTTCAGGATACAACAAGCTCTCAGAACGAATTTTAACACCAAGCAAAAGTGAAAATTTGGCAAGAAAAAAGAACACAATATTTCTGGAAGAATAATAGTAGGAGAGAGAGAGAACGAATTTTTTGAGTAACTAGAATCTAATTTCTTTACAACTTTTTATAGAAGTTTGACAACCTTGATTGATACCCTTTGTGAAAAAACTGTCATTTAGAAAACGAATTTTTTTTGGAAAAAAAAAAACCTCTAAAAGGTTACATCTGTTAAGAATTTCACTTTAAATCTAATTTCAAAAATTAAAATAAATAGAGAAAATACAATTATTTAATTGCAGTTTAATCACAACACGTCATGTATCACGTACACGCACCTTGTGCCTATTAAGGCCTCTATAGCCTCATTGCCCATGTCATGCGCATGTGCAAACTACATAGACACTTCCCACACTCATCTATTACCTTTTAAAAGGTGAAAAATTTATAAAATGCTCAACACTTTTATTCCTTTCCCATGTCAAACTTCGCGTGTGTGAGCCACCTATGCGCTTCACACATCTCATCCATTACCCTTTCAAGGGTGGGAAAACTTATAAGGTGCTCAATACTTGTATTCCCTTCCCATCTGGCACTTTTGGACTTGGATATCAATACCCGACAACACTAAGTTTATATATGAACAAAACCCAACTATTTTTTCAATCATTTTTCTTGTCTTCAATCTCCATGTATTTTTCCTCTCCATAAGATTAAAATCATCCTTGCTCTAGATAGGATGTAACTCCCACATTGAAGATAATCCATATAAACACGTCTTCTTATCTTTTCATTTATTTTCTACGTTCACTTTCTCATTCCTATGCTCTATCGATTCTAGGTGATTAATAATATGAATAGTCGATTTCAAATTGACCATTAACCCTTAATACTATTCGATTGTAAATTTCACTCTTTGTGATAATATATTCGCATAAAAAGAATACTAAAGAACCATTGGACATGAAACTTATGTGAATATTTGAAATATATAAATGGATAAATTTTTTTTAGGGATATTATGTAACATACTATAGGGTTAATTAAATTATTGGATATTAATTTTAATTATTTTTCAAACTATCTCTTTGTTTTTAGAAATTACAAATCTTCACTTGAATTTGAAAAACTTGTTTCAATTACATTTTTCGCACGCTTTGTCAACCAAAAAAAAAAATTACCGAGAAAAAGACAAGGATATTCTTAAGTAGGCTGAATTTATTTCTGAAAATTATTTCTTTATGAAAAATTTTCTCATACTTCAAAAATATGAACTTGAAGATTGTTTTTTTGCTTGAAATTTGATGATTTATTTTAGGGATTTTTCCTAAAGTTTTAAAAAGTACAAAACATTTTTCATAAATTATTTATTAAGAGTATTTATATCATTTCACAAAGTTTTATATTCGGTACCGTTTGATATCCGGTATGTGAATTTCAGTTACTACAAATGTAAACTTAAGTTATTAGTAATGTGAATTAATGTAAAATAAAATGTAGTTAAAGTGAATGTGAATTTTCCTTATTTTATATTTTCATTTTATATGAATTCACATTTCTTATAACTGAAGTTCACATTCTTAATAACAAAAATTCACATTTGTCAAATACCATTCATTACTAGATATGAGACCACCCTATATTGTTTTATCTGATTTCTTCCATTCACAAAGTTTTTAAATTAAAAAAATACATTACTATAGTTTCTGAAAATAAAAAGTCATTTAATTAAGCGATAATTAAAAAGATGAAATAGATATGTATTGTAGTATGTCACGAGTCGTACATGGCTTGAGTGACGCACCTCAAACATTCAAACATTTTGACCATTCTTCTATCTTCTGTTATGTATGATATGCATCCTCTCTCTCTCTCTCTCTTGTTCTCTCTCTCTCTTGTTGGAGTTTGGTGTGAGAGTGAGAGACACACGCACGGTTTCCAACAATGAATAAGCCTCTCTGCCTCTGCCTCTGCCTCTGGCTGGTCTTTCGTAATAAATAATCATGTTACATCTCTTTCCATATCCTTAATTAATTACGTGCTTTTTGTCCCTCCCTCGTCTTCATTCATAATATTCTACTCCCTACTCTGTACTCTTTTCTTTTCTTTTCTTTTCTTTTTAATTGCTGCTAAAAGTCCTACTCTCTACTCGTTTTTCTTTCTACCAAATATCTACCTTCAATATTAGCCAAATAATAATGGCCCTTTTCAAAATTCCTTCTTCTCTCTCATTCTACTTAAACTTTATAGGAATTATTTAAAAAAAAAAAAAAAAAGAAGAAGAAGAATTCTACTTTTTTTTTCTATTATTCATATAGAATCAAACATTTTATTGACCTAGGTACTTGGGACCTTATAGATGAAGACATGATCCCTCCGCATTCTATTGAATTCAATACGGGGGAGGAATTTCATAAATTTCGTATTGATTCTTATCAAAGAAAGACATGATTAATAGGAGCTGCTCAAATAGATACAGTTAGACTAAATAACATTTCCCTTGCACTTCAGAAATGTATCAATCATGTGCTTCAGGGGGAGCACGCATGTAAGAAATAAGTTTGAGTTTGATGCAAATGGCTAAAATATCTTCTGCAGTTTTGCTTTGTATAAATATACATCAAATAAATGGTTATCCTATAAAACAATCACATCTCTTACTACAAGTGGGTTGACATCTGGTTTTGATATGTTGGAAGATATCTTTATTGTCAAATCTAATGCTTACATTTAGGGATGACAATATTTCCTGTGGGGATCCGCTTCAAACAGGGCAGGGATGGGGGACAAAATTTGAGGATGGGACTGGGATGAGGATGAAATCTTATCCCCAAAGCTTAGCAGGGGACGGGGACGGGGACGGCAAAAGCACTCCCCGCCCTGCCCTCGTCCTCATTTCTATATATACACATATATGTGTAATTTCATATATTTATAATTATGTAATGTACTATGAAAATCATTTTTGAAAGCGTGAATCCATGAAACTAATATTGGAACTGTGAGCAATAGACAAAAAATTATTATTTTATATTAATTTTGTATGGTTTCAAGTTTTTTTTTTTTAGTTTAAGTGTTTTATAAAAATTTAGTTTTAAGAGTTTGTAATGTTTTGATGAGATTTTTAAGGGCTTTATTTTTTAATATTTTATTTGCATATATTTAGAAATTGGTTTGTTTATAAAATATTTGGTTTAATTTTGAACTAAATTTATAATGTATTTCTATTTTATTGTTTGCTTTTACTTTGTTATATTTTCATATTTATATTTATAATATATAAGGAACGGGACGAGTATAAGGAAAACCCCTCTAATGGGGAATTCCCATTCCTGGACCCTTTTTTATTTAAGCGGGGATGAGGTCGGGATGGGAATGATTTTGGTGGTGGGGATGGGAACGGGAAAGTATTCTCCAGCCTTGACCCCGCCCTGCCCCGTTGCCATCCCTACCTATATTGCATTTGCATGTAAAGTAATTTAATAAATATTAAATAAGACATTATCTGAGGTTTTACAAGTGATTGAATAAGGATATCAATTTTAATTTTAATTTTTTAATCGTCAAATAAAATTTTAACGTGGATGGAGTACTTCTATTTATTTGGCACAATTCAAGAAGCGTTTCAAATTGCTCTAGACACAGAATCTTAAAGAACATTAAAATTTTGTACCATACTCTAAATATTATCTACTAAATTTAACACTAAAGTCTCAATTTTTCCATCCCATAAGCTAGTGTACCCGACTTGCATCACTGTAAAATGTTCCATTTATTCTATTGACGAGGGACTAAGAGTTTAGATCCCTTACATATGCAATTCAAGATTTAGTGAAAAATGGGCGACGACATTTTTGTTTGCTTACATACATACAAATCAACACATGAACGTAAATACAACTGATAACAGAATATATAATTATATTGAACAAATCAAAATGTCGTAAATACAATCAAATATATTCTACTTGTTGACATAGATTTCAACATGCACCGTACCGAAGAGAGCGAATATCGCAATCTGGAGAAAGAAAGGAGCTCATCTGAGATCTCTGTGATGGTATCGAGAGAGGGATGGGAGCGAGGGAGAGACGATTTGCAACATCGTGAAGGTGGATCCGCACGGCAGCGACCAACATCTTCTCTAATCTAGAATTGTGAACGTCATAAACAAATCAAATGTATTCTCTTAGGAGCATATCGCAATCTGGAGAGGAAAGGAAGCATTTCGGATCTGGAGCTCTAGTCACAAGATCCCTCGGTGGCATCGCGAATCTCATAGCAGCACCACAGATTGAGGCAAGGCCCTAGTCTATTTTTCACTACTTTGAGGCAAAGGAACACTATTGCTACTGGTCACAAATATCACTCGGTCTGTTAAGAAATTGGCACTAAAAAAGCATAGATAAACTGATTTTTTTTTTTTTTTTGGATTTTGCTATTTTCTAATACTCTCTCCAAAGAAGACAAACAAAACAAAACAAACTCGCTTGTAATAAATTAACAATCAAAATAAAAAGCAGTTTTTTAATTTTTATTTTTTTTATTTTTTTTATTTTTTAAATCTTACTAGATGGCGAAAAGCAAACAATGTATGTGTCATATCAACTATGCATGTTTTTAGAACAACGCTAAGAAATGTCAGTGATATTGAACAGATATTGAACATCACACATGTACAAAGAATAGGTCCCACAACATGAGACCTACAGACGGGACCCGCTCTTTATTAGTTGTGATTTTCAATATCATCGATGCTCCAAAATATTTTTCTTTATAAAACTTCTTTTTCTTCTCTCTAATGTTTTTATTTAAGTCAATGTATGTTAATCAATATCATTAAAACTTTTTTTTTGTTTGATAACTGTGGTGTCCGAGATTTTGTCCCGACTTATCCACAGGATCCATGCAAAGCACCCCTTCCACATGGGTCACGTAAAACCTATGACATTATAGAATATTTCAGAACGTCAAAATCAGTAATAACAGTCTATATATATTGCAAACAAAAGCCCATACTGGTAAATAATGGCTGGTATACAAACCCAATAGGCAGAGGCAATTAAATCGACCTTCTCAGCAAGACATATTAAAACAAACAAGAAAAGTCTCAAATATGATTTTATTTCATTTTTGTCAGATTTTATTGAGGGATCTCAAATATGATTCAGTTACACACACACACACACATATATGAATTAATAGAACCGTCGTTCTTGTCAGTCATATTTCATTTTATGCTTATTGATGCAAGCTGACATTAAAAAAATAAATTAAATTCAAAAAATAAAAATAAAAAAGAGTAATGTACCACATAATCAAACTCCTCGTGACAAAGCAATCTGGGGAGACTCCCTTTCCCAACCACATCTTAAACGGTCAATCGTACGAACATTTTAACGGATTTGAGGTTATACTGTCTTCTTTTTCTTTTTCTTTTCATTTCTTTTAACCCTAAAGAGACCCACTTTATTTTTATGTAGTTGTTTTTCACCCTCTTATAATTATCTAATTAGAGGACCAAAAAAAAAAAAACTCTTTTTTAAGATGCAATCCTACAAATCACCCTTACTAATTTGAAAGAAAACCTAGCAGGTATTAAACCTGAACGCTGATAGTCCAAATGTGCTGTGTTTTATTTTTACTGTTTTATTAACTTGTCTTTCCAATTCTATTTTGACAACTTTATTCAATTGCTTTGGTGCCTTTCAACATTTTAAATTTGAATAATGCTAGAACCATCAACTCTAATCCCAACTTTTTAAATACCAGCTCACGTATCATATTTTCATTACTAGTGTAATTATTAAATATTACAATACTTTAAACACTTACCAATAAAAATACGAACACTCATATATCGTATAGGTAGGTATTCAAAAGTTGTATTAGAGTTAGTATCCCTAATATTTTTCTTTAAATTTAGATGATATATAGCTAAATAACATTGCATTCGAAAACTAAGATTCTGCTCTCACTTTCCACCCGTTGAGCTTATCTGTCCTCAGTTATCATTTTAAAAGAAATATTATTTATACCTATTTATATTTATATATACACATATCATTTGTAGGTTTCTTTAGAGCCAAAATTTTTAAATTTGTCCAACTCGTTATAAGGTCAGAATTCAAGTCCCACTTCGGAGCATTCGTACTCCATTCACACTGCTGCAAACGCATGCATTGAAATGTAACAACAAACTTGTTCGTTTGCTTCTTTTATATATATATATATATGGATATGTATGTATGTATGTATGTACGTTGTTTTTAAATAATTCATGTCATATTCCTTAGCATCTCAAAATATAATTGTCGGAAATTGCCAATCGATTATAGTTCAAACTGCCCAGTTCAAAGTTCATAAAATACAAAAAATAATAATATTAATAATATTAATAATATAAAATAAAATAAAGTCCTATATGGTTAAGCTAAATTTCACCATTCATCGTGTGTTTTCAGCGAACTCAAAAGTACCCATGTTATTTGCAAAATATAAAATTTATCGCCTTGACCTGATTAGACTTGATCAAATACATCAAAATACCAAAAAAATTTCAGGATGTTCTCCTTGTTAAATGTGATTGCATTTTTATTGTTATTTTCTTTGATAGCACATTTTCTTTTTAATCAAGCAGAGGAATTGTTGTTTGTTTGCATCTACATGCTTGTTCCTATCCTGATTTAATTAAATTGGTATCCGACTTAGATTTTTTCCAAAAGGTTTCTTCAGTCTTTCTACAACAAAAATTTGACCCAAAAAAAAAAAAAAAAGGTGGGGTCAAAGAGGATATAATTCGACGTTTTGCATGCTATAGAAAATCCCATTAGGATTTTTGAAAACACGGTGAAAAGTAGATTTTTTTTTTTTTTTTTGAGCGGTATTTTTCTTGCTTTTTTCGAAAGACCACTCGTGAAAAAGCCATGCTTGTAATTGTAAATTTAGGTAATAAGAGAAATTAAAAGAGAAGCATACCAGAGGGAATAAACGGAACAAGACCTCAAGCACCCTAACATTTGGTTTAATTTTAGCTTTAGTGCTTCTGCTCCTGCAAACAATGGATAAATAAGAATATTAAGTAAATAATATAAAACGAATTTTGTTATTATTATTTTTTTTTTACACTGAAGAAACTGAATGAAAAAATTCCCATAATATATTTGACACTTCAGTGGTAATTGTGGATAACCATGAGCATTCTCATCAAGGACAGCAGAAGAAGTTTCCCTTTGATTAATAATGAACAATGCACATTGTCGTTTTTGCATGTCTGAAAATGTATACAAACTCGTCTAACTTCTTCACCACTAAATGCTGTCGTTTTCATTTTTTTCATCCGATAAAGCAACAAAATTAACAAACTGTTTCCTGTATCCTTAATCCTTTCCCAAGTTGAGGGTTTCCCCCAAAACAAAAAACAAAAAACAAAAAGAAAAACAAATGTCATGGTTTTATCGCCCAAAAATCATTGCTGGGCTTTCACTAACAAAAGTAAATTGCTAAAAAAGACGCTACTTTCCACAGATTTCTTGACCATTGAAAAAGAAAAAGAAATGATTAATGCTCAATCTAAGGCTTTGTTTGGCAAGTGGGAAAGGAAATGAGGAAACAAATGCGTATAACCTAAGGCGAGGGAAATATGAGAGCACAGGAGACGACCTTTCTTTTCATTGTCTCGGGTCGTGACGGGTTTGGATTTCCTTTGTCTTAACTTTACAGGTACGGATCAAGATGAGGATTTTGAATATCCCTCAGCAAATCTATATATATTCCCTCCTGCCAAAACACAATCAAGTCTTGAAATCCATGCTCCTATCTCTCTTTGGATTAATTTCAATTCACGCCACACACACGCACACACTG